>JAJOOE010001464.1:0-36146 GCA_036250405.1 Solanum raphanifolium | reverse complement strand
TTCATGCACATGTTATTATTCAAATATGCATTCAAATTTTGACCTAGAGAATTTCTCTTTATTTCAGAACACAATTACCATTAAAAAGTTGTTCAAGAACCCATCAAAATATTTTTTTACATCAGTTAAAAGAAAATAAATTTAAAAAATTGTAAGTGGAGAAACTTTTCAAAATCTTACCTCCAAAACATCAGCTTTTAGTTCATCAAGTGCAGTAAAAGATATTGGAACTTTCATTAATATTCCATCCTCATCATCGTCAATTTTGGGTTTCTTCTAGTAGAAAATATGAAAAAAAATTGTAAGATCTTATGTAAAACAAAAATTAATGTGCAAGAATACCCCAAAAAAAATGAGTGTCCATCAATCATATGCATTATGTTACAATATTAATGATGGTTGTGGTCACGTATCACGTAAGTTTCACTAAATTTATTTTAGAGGATGTACACAACCTTTAGGTCTAACACAAATTAAATTAAGTTCCACCATACCAATAATAGTTTTTTTTTTTGGCCAAACCTAAGATGATCGATCTCCTTTTTTCTTACCTATAATTACTAGAACTTGCATTCTGAAATAGAAAAATGCATCTTATTCATGACATTGGTATGTGAAATGGTGTTATCTGGTTATTATTACTAAAAATTTCCTCCTTACCCAAATATATTATATATTTATATATATATATATATCTTTTTTTAAAAAGAATAAAATAAGAGAAGATTGTTTGAGATAGACTATCTATGTCATAAGTTGTTTTATAGTCCATTCGTTTAAAATTATGATAGGTGAAGGTGTTAAGTAGTACCTTTTTTCTAGGAACATGGTCAACCAGAAATTATGTTCGCGATTCTTCATCCCGGATGGGTAAAATTCTCTAGTTTTCCATTCTCATTTGAGGCCGAAAAGTGGATTGGGAGCAGGTCGGCACGAAGTGATTCATCATCATGCTCAAACATGAGCCGATCACTCGTGTGGGATGTTTTATAGATAAATAAATTTCGACAAATGGAATGAAAAGTTGATCCATGTTAATATGGAAGAAAGATTGGTCAAAGAACTTACAAAATTATTCACGCATGAACAATGAAGTACATTAACATATCTATTCAAAGATTTCTTAAAATATCATAGTTCACCAATTCCATTTATTCACCTCTATTGCCACACCCCTTCGTTATCAATTTTCGTCATCATTGATCATCATTGATAATCATTATCAACTACAACAATCAACTACCCACAACCACTATTCTTAATGATCACCACTATCAATCACTACAATCAATCAACACCCCCACCAGCAACTATTTACAATTGTTATTTATTTACAATTATTATTTACACCAATCATCATCATAAAAAAAATCAACGAACAGTATCAACAATCACCATCATAATTCACAACGATATGTTTTCAGCCATCATCATCAATCACCACATTTATTAGTTATTACTATTTTTCAACTATCAACCACCATCAAACTACTACTATCAACTTCAACCACTACCACTATCAGTAGCTACATTTCTAAATGACCACCACTATAAACAGCTACAATCAATTCACACCATCAACAACCATTATTTACCATTATTATTTACACCAATCATCATTATAAGAAAAATTGGCAAACAATATCGACAACTACCATAATAATTCACAACTATATATTGTAACCCATCTTTATTAATCACCATAACTATTAGTTATATGTATGGTTATACTATCAACCGCCACAAATATACTACCATCAACTTCCACCACCACTATAGCAAACAATTACAACCATCAATCATCATTTCTTTATTTTTATATATTTTATTGATGTTAGATTAAATTTATTTTTTTAAATTACACATTAGTATGACTGAATTCACTCTAATACACTAATAATTTGCAAGTCCTATGAGCCTTTATCGGGTGAGAGAAATAAAAAGTCAACTCTTTGTTATTTCATTTGTACATGCATGTTGATTTAAAGGTAAAAACAAAGAAATTTGATCGTTATCACTCATTTTCACTGTTCCAACCACTGGTTTTAAAAGTGCTTTGGGGATGACTCACGAGGTGAGTGTTAGGGTTGAGGGGGTCTTAGAATTTGGGGCGTAAGCTACGAGAATAAAAATGTAAGTCCTACACATAAATACGTATGCCCTGGGCATTAATTTTTTATTTTTTTTAGAACCTCTTTTGCTTTAAATCATAGTTTTTGTTATTAGTGTAATGATATTTCTCAAATGATAATTATAATACTTATTTCTTCAGTATTGGTTATTAATACATTTCTTTAAAAAAATCATAAATTGTTTTCTATATATTATAGGTTATTTATTAAAGTTTATTTGTAGCATCATTGAAAGTTTTACTTTTGCTTTTTTTTATAATAAAATTATAACATTGAATATCCATGATAGTGCGCCCCATTAATCTTTGGGACTTACAACTTGTGTCTCGGAGCTTACGCCTCGCTACTAACAACATTAAATGCATTGCCTCACGCCCCCATATTTTAGAAAATTGCTTCCAACAAAGTAAAAATAGTAACCCTTCCTTCACACTTCAATTGAAATTTAATCTCATAAATCATTATATTCTTTCATAATCGAATTTCGGCTTGTGTCACAGTGGATAAATGTCAAAATGATTCTTTTAAAAAAATATTCAAGGGGATGCTAGGTCCTCCATAAAGTATGAGTGTGTTGCTGCAAATTCAGTCATAGTTTAGTATCATTTATCCATTTTTCCTATACTTTATATTTATTTTATTTTCAATCAAAGAAACTTTTTACATATTCATATGTTCGATAATAAATATTCTGATAACTTAGCGTTCAAATTTTAATATGTCATCTTAATATTGAGTAGTCTATTAAGAGATTTTTAATGCACATCTTATCATTCATTTGCACATTCATATGTAGTCATCTTATATATGTTAGCATGATGGACAGCTAAATGATTGTATATATTAATGTAATTATATAGTGATATAAATTAGCATGATCATATACATTTGTTGTAGAATCAAAGGAATAAATATTGTGATAGAATAGCTGATTTGGAGAGATAGCAAGACAGATTTAGAAGGATTGAATAGCAGATTTGTAGAGATAGAATAGCTAATCTTTAGGGATAGAAATGACGGATCTTTAGGGATGTATAATCTTTATTTTCTCTATATAATGGAAAGACTCTCACTTTGAGAGGTATTAAGCAGAAAATTGACATGGTATTAGAGCCTTCTCTTGGCTATCTTGTTTCATAGAGTCATCTGTGGTTCCTTCTAAAAAAAAATTTGAAAATCTTGGTTTTTGGTTTATGGTTTTTGGTTGACTGTTCATCGACAATCAGTCCTACCACCTGAGAATTTTGTTCTTGGTCATTCTAGTTGCTTTCTTCAGTCTTTGTAGTTTTCATAGCTATTCAAAAGCATGAATTCACATCACTTTGAATCCTTCAGTGTTCGTTTTACTGGAAAAAATTATTCTTTTTGGGAGTTTCATTTTCAATTGTTTGTCACCAGCAAAGAACTATGGGGCCATATAGATGGAAGCGATCCTACTCCTATTGATGCAACAAAGCTAGGTGAATGGAAGATGAAAGATGCTCGGGTGATGACATGGATTCTAGGGTCAATTGACCCTCTTATTGTTCTTAATCTCAGGCCATACAAGACAGCTAAGGCTATGTTGGATTACTTACAAAACGTTTACAACCAAGATAATAGCTCAAGACGCTTTCAGTTAAAGTATGAAATTGCTAATTACTCTCAAGGAGGTCTTTCTGTTCAGGATTTTTTTTCTGAATTTCAGAATTTATGGGATGAATTTACAGATATTGTCTATTCCAAAGTACCTACTGAATCTCTATCAGTGATTTAGGCAGTTCATGAGCAAAGCAAGCGAGACCAATTTTTGATGAAATTACGCTCCGAATTTGAGAGTGTTCTCTCTAACTTGATGAATCGTGACCCGTCTCCTTCTTTGGATGTTTGCTTTAGGGAATTACTTCGTGAAGAGCTACGTCTTGTCACACAAAATAGTTTCAAGAAAGAAAATGATGTCACTGTTGCATTTGCTGCTCAAGGTAAAGGAAAGGGCAGGGATATGAGTAGAACTCTATGCTACAGTTGCAAGGAACATGGTCATATGGCTAGCAATTGTAGCAAGAAGTTCTGTAATTATTGTAAACAACAAGGACACATTATCAAAGAGTGTCCCACGCGCCCTCAAAATCGTAGGATCAATTCTTTTCAAGCTGGGATAAATGGTTCCACTAATGATAGCTCATCTTCAGGACAAGATTTTACTCCTGAAATGGTACACCAAATGATTGTGTCAGCCTTTTCAGCATTGGGATTACAAGGTAATGATGTTACATCTAATTTTTGGATTGTTGATTCAGGTGCTTCCAATCACATGACCAACTCAACGATCATCCTAAAAAATGTTCCTAAGTATCAAGGTCCGTCACAAATATAGATTATCAATGGTAGTAATTTACCCATTACCAAGGTTGGGGACATTACTCCAACTTTCAAGAATGTTTTTGTTTCACCAAAGCTCTCAACTAGTCTTATTTCAGTTGGACAATTGGTAGATAACAATTGTGATGTGAATTTTTCTCGTAATGGTTGTCTTGTGCAGGATCAGGTGTCGGGGATGATAATCGCGAAGGGGCCTAAAGTTGGACGATTGTTTCCTATACACTTTTCCATTCCTCCTGTTCTATCTTTTGCTTGTACTTCTACTGCTAGTAAAACTGAGGTTTGGCATAAGCGTCTAGGACATCCAAATTCTGTTGTGTTGTCTCACTTATCAAATTCTGGTTTATTGGGAAATAAAAATAAATTTTCAGTTGCTTCCATTGATTGTTCTACTTGTAAATTAGGCAAAAGTAAAACTCTTCCTTTTCCTAATTTTGGTAGTCGTGCTAGAAAGTGTTTTGATGTCATTCATAGTGATGTTTGGGGAATTTCACCAATTATTTCTCATGCTCATTTCAAATACTTTGTGACATTCATAGATGATTATAATCGGTTTACATGGGTGTATTTTCTTCAATCCAAATCTGAGGTATTTTCCATGTTCAAGACATTTTTGGCTTACATTGAGACTCAATTTTCTACATGCATCAAATTATTAGGATCTGATTCTGGTGGAGAATATGTCTTATGAATTCAAAAAAATTTTGCTTGACAAAGGAATTGTCTCACAACACTCTTGCCCATATACACCACAACAAAATGGAGTTGTTGAATGAAAAAATCGTCATCTTTTAGATGTCACTCGTACTTTATTCATTGAGTCCTCTGTACCAGCGAATTATTGGGTGGAAGCTTTTTTTACTGCTGTCTATTTAATTAATAGATTGCCATCTAAAGTGCTAAATTTTGAGTCTCCATATTTTCGTCTTTATCACCAAAATCCTAACTATAGTGATTTTCAAACATTTGGTTGTGTTTGTTTTGTGCATTTGCCTCCTTCGCAGCGCAATAAACTTTCTATACAGTCTACTAAATGTGCTTTTATGGGTTATAGCACTTCACAAAAAGGTTTTATTTGCTATGATCCATGTTCTCACAAATTTCGTATTTTTAGAAATGTTGTTTTCTTTAAGAATCAATATTTCTTTCCTACGATTATAGATCCATCTTATGTTTCTCCTCTTCTTCCTACTTTTGAGGATTTATCATCTTCTATTAAGAGGTTCAAACCTGGATTTGTGTATGAATGACGTCGGCCAACTTTATCCTATCTCGACACTGATCCACCACCTGAAACGGTACCACAACTAGAATTTAAGAATTCTTCAAGATCTGGTCCTCTTGAGCCTACTCGGCGATCTACCAGAGTATCTCGTACTCCCAATTGGTATGGCTTTTCCTCTACTTTATCCAACATATCTATTCCATCTTGTTACTCACAAGCTTCCAAGCATGAAAGTTGGCAGAAAGGAATGGAGGAAGAACTTTTGGCTCTTAAAGAAAATGACACATGGGACATTGTTTCATGTCCTTCAAATGTCCGCCCTATTGGATGTAAATGGGTTTATTCAATCAAACTTCATTCTGATGGATCTCTTGATCGGTACAAAGCTCGATTGGTTGTTCTTGGTAAAAGACAAGAGTATGGAGTGGACTATGAGGAGACTTTTGTACCCGTAGCCAAAATGACTACGGTGAGAACTATTATTGCCATTGCTGCTTCACAAAATTCGTCTTTGTATCAAATGGATGTCAAAAATGTTTTTCTCCATGGTGATCTTAAAGAAGATATTTATATGAAACCTCCACTTGGTTTGTTCTCATCGCCTACATCAGATGTATGCAAGTTGAAGCGGTCTTTGTATGGATTAAAACAAGCTCCAAGAGCTTGGTTTGATAAGTTTCGGTCTACTTTGCTACAATTTTCTTTTCAGAAGAGCAAATGTGACTCATCTTTGTTTCTTCGAAAAACATCTACAGGTTGTGTTCTTCTTTTGGTGTATGTAGATGACATTATTATCACAGGAACTGATTCTTCACTAATCACTAGCCTCCAACAGCAGCTTAAAGATTCTTTTCATATGAAAGATCTTGGTACTCTTACTTATTTTTTGGGTTTGGAAGTTCATAATGTTTCTTCAGGTGTGTTTCTAAATCAACACAAATATACTCAGGATCTGATTTCTTTGGCTGGTCTTCAAGATTCATCCTCCGTAGATACTCCATTGGAATTGAATGTGCAGTATCGTCGTGAGGAAGGCGATCTTTTTCTTGATCCAACTATATTTCGACAATTAGTTGGGAGTCTAAATTACCTTACTATTACTCGGCCTGATATCTCTTTTGCATTTCAACAAGTTAGTCAATTTATGCAAGCTCCCCATCATCTCCACTGGGTGGCTGTTCGTCGCATCATTTGGTATCTTCTAGGAACATCTACTCGTGGATTGTTCTTTCCAAGTGGTTCTCCTATTCGTCTTAATGCTTTTAGTGATTCTGATTGGGCGGGATGTCCTGATACTCATCGTTCAGTCTCTGGATGGTGCATGTTTCTTGGAGAGTCATTGATATCTTGGAAATGTAAAAAGCAAGCAAGATCGTGTGTCAAAATCTTCAACAGAGGCTGAATATCGATCCATGTCTACTGCTTGCTCTGAGTATGTATGGCTTCGTGGATTACTTGCTGAGATTGGATTTCCTCAATCTCATCCTACTCCTCTCCACGCTGACAATACAAGTGCTATTCAGATTGCTACTAATCCAGTTTTTCATGAGAGGACCAAACATATCGAAGTGGATTGTCATTATATAAGAGAAGTTGTAGATAATGGAGTCATTACTCTTCCACATGTGTCCAACGATCTTCAAATAGCTGATGCGTTTACAGAATCCATGGCACGACAACGCCATCAGTTTCTAGCTGGCAAATTAATGCTTCTTGATCCACCAGCATCAATTTGAGGGGGGGATGTTAGTATGATGGAAAACTAAAGGATTGTATATATTAATGTACTTATATAGTGATATAAATTAGCATGATCATATATATTTGTTGTAGAATCAAAGGAATAAATATTGTGATAGATTAGCTGATTTGGAGGGATAGCAAGACAGATTTAGAGGGATTGAATAGCAGATTTGTAGAGATAGAATAGCTGATCTTTAGGGATAGGAATGGCGGATCTTTAGGGATGTATAATCTTTATTTTATCGGTATAATGGAAAGACTCTCACTTTGAGAGGTATTAAGCAGAAAATTGACAATATATAATCATAAAACAAATATGAGGCATATTTTTTTACTTTTATTCTATTTTTAAAATTAAAAAATCTCTTCATACATTATAACCATTATTTCTATAATAGTAAATAATATCTTATCGACAAAATTTATCTTGAATTACCTATCATTTTTTGCATTAATATAAGACTTAACTAAAAAAAGGAAAATTAACATAAGAAGTTGTTCAATAAAGCACCTTATAATCGAAGGAACTTTACAAAAACTTATCACAATAACATCAACTTTTGATTCTTCGGATGTGATAAAGGATATGGGAACTTCCATTAATGATGCATCTTCATCACCATCCACTTTGTACTGCTTATTCATATTCAAGTAGCAAATATGAAAAGAAAATTGATTAGATATTTTGTTAATTAAATACTTGTATGAAATGATGAAGAAGGTTTCCAAAAAGATGTAAATTACCCGCTTATTAAAATATATACATACATACAGTTACACTTCTATTATTAAAAAATCTATATTTAGTAAGCATGCATTGAACGCTACAACTACTAAATTACAACATCTAGAAACAAAGACAAAATTAGACCGCTATTGCATACACAATAGTTTGATACACTATAGTATGGATACATTTTATGGGTATATGAAACTAAAGATTAGGCATATATATATATATATATTATATGTTGGTGTGACATTTTAATATTAATGAAAATATATTGTATGTGACATTATTTATCATGGTATGCCTATTAGTGGACAGTACATTTGTGCCTCTTTACTCTCATCAATTGTGAAACATATGAGTATTATTGTATTGTATTTATATTGAGATTAGTGTAGTGAAAGAGAGAGTAGAGACATAGAAAAATGGTCTATGTCATCAACTATATTCACTAAACAAAAGAGCATAATTATATGTTGAAGGAAGGTGTTTTTATGGGGAGCTTTGGACTCTTCAAATAATTTAGAGTTGTTTGAGTTGTACACGTTGTTGGGTTGTTGTATTATTGAGGGGACAAATTAAGAGATATACTGTTGGATCGATGTGGATTATGTTGTTGTGGAATTAAATCTCCTTAAAGACAACGAGATATCCGCGACTCAGCCTAAAGATTTATTTATTCATTTTCTGTTCATTTTATTTCAACTTTAATCTATTCTATTTGTTGTATATTACACCAACAATTTTAAGGAGATTCATGTTTTGTTACAGTTTGAAAAAGTGCAGATATCATGAAAGGGATCTCAATATCATTCTGCTCAAACGTCGCTCTCTTCAGGAGATGGAAGAGAAGAGAAGTACCAGTAAAGTATTTTTCTACTTGCTCACTTCAAGTGGGGAAAAGGTAAAGGAGAAAAAACTTTTTTACCTAGTATTTTCATGAATAAAGTGATTCTACTTTTCATGAAAAAGTGATATTTAAAATCTAAAAATATTGGGGGATCGTGAAATGAGGAAAAAAGTCATTGTCAAAAAAAATGATTTTTGCATCTTTGAGAAATGCTCTAAAAAGGGTATTACAAGTGCATATATTTATTATGAAATAAATCACATGTTATATTTTTTGGCTATAATGAGTTAATTTTTGGCTCTAACATGAGATTTATAAATAAATTATGAGAAGCATGTTGAGTAGTCATTTAACATGAAATGTTTTGGTGAGATAAGTTTCATTCTTGGAATGAAAAGAATACCATAAAACATGTGACAAAATTTCCCTTGTCAAGTCAGAAAATGTTGAAAACATTGTGAAACACAATTTTATTGGTTGTGTGAGTCTTGCAACTCCTTTTGATTCAATTATAAAAATTGCGTGACAAAGAAAGAAGGAGTTTGCTAGCCCAATAAAAAAATATGTGATATGTGACTAATTGCACTTTATAGGATATTTTGTATGAAGTATAGCATATACAAGCAAATCAAGTTAATTTACTTGGTATGAAATTTGGTGGCTTGTTTTATGAGAAAAAATATTATGCTATACTTAAAAGTTTCATTGGTGCAGATAAATAAAATTTGATGATTTTTGATGGAAGTGAGAAAAGCAAATTATATTACTTATTAATTCTACTTTGGAGGTTGAAGTAAAAAAGTTAAGCTTCAACTAGTGAAAAAGTGAATTGATTTACTATCAAACACTTTATTTAGAGAAATTATTTGTCTAATTTAAATTAATTGTGATAGCACCAACAAAATGGTTGAATAAAAAATCGTTATTAAAACAGTAAACTCAGACTCATGAGAAAAAAATACAATATTGTGATATCATATTGATAACTGGTCTACCATTAATGTTAATTGTGTTAAAATTTGTGACAATCTTGTAGCTTTATAAACTAAGGCCTTAGCAAGATAAAGGGTCTGAAGCACATCGAGGGGGATGAAATTGAAGCTCATAAAATTTTAGTGATATATGAGGAAACCCAACCAGGGGACTATAACCATGTCCAATGGAAATAATGGATCATATGATGGGTTGTAGTGAAACACACTATTACAAATTTATTCAATCCTTATGATGTGAGAGAATTTATCCTATAACGATTTGTGGAGGTTGAGTCTTGATCTCTTGATGAAAGTTTATATCTAGTATGAGTGTGATGTCAAATTATAGGAGCATTTTTTACTGATCTCACCTACGTGAGCTTGAAAGTAGGCCACTTTCTATGAGAATGGGCTTGTTCTATAAAACACTCATGAAAACTAGGATAACACGTGGTCGTAATGTGTTGGCTAAAAAAAAGCTTATGTCAACATCTTTATTGTTGTATGCAAGTAATGATACTTTATTTCCCTTAAGCAGTCATAGTTCATGTATGAAACCACTACTGACTCTGGAGTAAAGATTATTGTTTTAATAAGTGAAGGTTCAATGAAGAGCACACCATTATTATGCATATTTGTCTACCTTCAACTAAGTTTTGAAGAACAACCTTATCTTAATATTAAAATGAGTGGAGGATTGTTTAGTGCGTAATTTTCATATTAATGAATATATATTATATGTCACATTATGTATCATGTAATGTTTATTGGTGGAAATTATATTTGTGCCTCTTTACTCTCATCAATTATGCAACAAAGTGGTCATTAGTTGTTAGTAACTTATGTAACCACCAATAAACAAATGAGCATTATTTAGAGATAGATCTGAGTCTTGCAATTCTATATACTCTTAAAATAGTTGTAGAGAAAGCAACAACACTAGTTTAGGAGATTGTTGTACTTGCACAAACTTCATCAAATATGATCACACAAATTATCTGTGGGTCCAGCATGTTGGTGATGTTGATCCGTAGATAGATGAGGTTTACGAGACTGATATTTTTTAGGTTGGTGAAGATTGGAGATGAGCATATTCTAGAGGTTCACTAAGATGAAGCCTCTGTGGTTCTACACTTCTCATTCTAAGGACACTTAAAAGTTTAATTATACGTTATCTTAACTATTTATTATTCATATCTAATACATAATCTTAATATTAAAATTTCAATTTAAAGAATTTTATTGCACATGTTATCATTAGATATGCATTTAGATTTAGACATCTAAAATCTTAAAAAGACAAAAGAATCCTTAGACGAGTTAGATAACTTTATCTTTCTTCCATAAGAGAACTTACATTTAAAAAGTTATTCCAAAATGCATCAAAAGATTTCTCTAAATGTCTTAAAAGGAAAAAAAATTAAGATCCTTAAAATATGTATGCTAGACAACGAAGGAAAGTTTAAAAGTGTACCTCTAAAACATCAACTTGAGGTGCGATACACGATAGCGGAAGTGCCAGTATTTCATCTCCACAATTTACTTTGTGTTGCTTATCCATATTCTAGTAGAAATGTAAAACACATAGTAGTTCAATATTTTTTAAATTTTCATCAATATGATCATGCTAATTTAATATCTACTAATCTAAGGTTTTCATCTCGGTATAAATGGTTCAGAACACTTTCATATATGATGAATTTAAACAAGCAAAGAGGTTTGTGATTTTTCATTACTTGATTTTCTAGCAAGGTGATATCATAGTAATGTTCCCAATCCTTGATTATTTGGATATGAAACAAAATATTTATGTGTTAATACTTGAAATGATCATTCTCTTATGTTAAATTTATAACAATGAATAATATCATATGGACGAAAGTTATCTTGCATGACCTACTAGTTTTTTATATGAATGCAAATTTTCAGTCTTTCGAAAATCTATCTATATGTATTTCTCTCTACGTTGAAAATCTATATATATATATATAGTATACTAGTACAAAATAAGAAATACTTGGTTAAATTTTTTGAATGACGAAAATATTTGTGAAGAAATAGAGAAGGTTTTTAAAAATAAAAAGATGAAAATTACTAGCTCACTAGTAATTATTATTTATGTCAGAAGTAAAATCTTAAAACTTAATCAATGTGCTAGAAATCTACATATATATAATAGGAGAAGAAAAAATGCCACATGTCAGCACCACAAATTTTCAAATTTTAAACTATAAATAATTAAATATTATATGACTAATTTAATATTATAAATTTTAAATAAAAATTCACATGTCAAATAATGAAAAATGTCAGCATTTTTATAAACAATTTAAATATTTTTTTAAAATTCAATTTATAAATTAGTAATAGATGTATTTTTTAATTTTAATCTGGACATATTTACTATTTAAAAAAAATATTTATACACATTTTTTTTTTAAAAGGCAGTTCTATAAATGACAAATGTCATCAAATTAGATGAATACCGACAAATGTCAGCACCCAAAAAAAGTGTATGTTTTTTTTTTAAAGTTCAATTATAAATTTGTAAATTTTATTTTTTGAAAAATAATCATTTAATGTTTGGTATCTTTGAAGAACATATCCTCATCGCACATAGATTAAGGTAAATTTTTGTCAGCATTAACTGTATATATAAAATCAAAACATTATATGCAATTATACATGCCCTTTTTAAACTCAATAATAATTCGTATTAATTTTTTTAAGTTTAAATAATGGTATATTTTAAAATATCCGCGCAAAATGCGGATACGTATACTAGTTAGAATAACAAAACAGAAAGCCAAAGTTAAAGATCTTTCTCCGTCAATCTTATGCATTATGTAACAATATTTATTATTGGTGTGGTCATGCATCTTAGACAATTCACTTAATTCATTGGAAGATTGATAAAATTTTAGCCGTATCACAATTATTTCTCTTTTCATGGTCAGACATAAGATGATAAATCTCCTTTATTTGAACTTGCATTCATGAAGTAAAAAAAATAAATTGTTAGACAAAGAGGAAAAAATAAAAGCTTAGATCCATAAAAAATGATGTGTTTCGATCTGTGATCATGCATCTCTGAATATTCATTGAATTAGTGATAAAAAAATTCATCGTAATTTCATATTTCTTTCTAAACAAATTGAGAATTTTTGGGAATATCAACATTAATAACTTCTCACTCTAAGGAAATTATTAAAAGTGTTACCATATTTAGATCTATCACAAATTACATTTATTCCCATCATACCATTAGGTATTTCTTTTTTAATTTTTGTGAGATCCAAAGGCTTGTGACATTTTCGATTAATTATAATAAACATTTGTTCATACTACCCTTTGTTGACTATAAATAAAGGGATTTCTCACATTTTTCAAATTGAAATTTAAGAACTTTAGAACTTCTTATTCCTCTTGATAAATAAATTTGAGTTTTCTTTATTGTCGTTTAGTGCTTAACTGACATTAGTTTTTTAGGTACCGATACATCATGAGTAAGACCATTCTATTGAGGGAGAATATTTACTATTAACCTCAGGTCCTTGAGGAGAATAATTTCCTTAAGGGAGGGGCGATGGAGCTTCAATTCAGCGGATTGAGAGCGCACATGATCGGCTACAAGGTAGGCTACAATCTACTTTCTTTTGGATTGTGTTCCATGATATAATTCATAGTATAGATTGCTCCCCAACCATTCAGTCACCCCTCTCACTACAAGTAGCATTACCTTGGAACCCATACACTCTATCTCAAGTCATCCACCACCTCCACTTCCAACTCCACCATCTAGTTCATTCCACCGTCATATTAGATCATAACCTAACCTCTTCTATCAAATAGAGATATTCTGAATACTAGGTCACTACTAACGTTGTTAACTAGACTGCTATTCTCCCTTAAACACTCATTCCAACTCCTAGTCCCTACAAAATTTAATCAAACAGATAACATACAATTATAATCACTATTAGAAACATAACCCTCACTCCCAGTCCTCACATAGACTTAACATTCACCATTCACGTGATCCAAAACTCTACAACAAGCTATAACTGAATCATCACACACTTCAAATAACCAGACCTCTAAGGATCCCTCAAACATCACTACAGTATTGAGTATGCTCCCTACTATATAAAAGAACTACCCAAGCATTTAAATTCAACCACCCAACAACTTAAGGACCAACATACGATAACTATAACAAAATAAATAAGCCCGATACAATCACAAAACAAAAATTTAATAATCACTTCATTAAGAAATAAACTTGGTTCTCACATGGAATAGACACACTAACTATTAGTGCACCTGACGTGGTACCCATGTCAATCGTTCATACGTATCAGTGTGGTACCTGAGACAATAATTACGGATATCCCCATTCTAGGCATGGTACCTGAACTTTTAACTGTCAGGAGGCATAAGCTAAAACTTTTCCATTCTGCATTAACACACAACCCAAGCCAACTGTAAATGCATCACAATAGACAACGAAGCCTTGCGTACCTAGTGGTAAGGTCAAAACTGGGGAAGTAGTTAACTTCTTTTTCAATTCCTGAAAGCTTTTCTCACAAGCTTCAGACCATTGAAATTTCACTGTTTTCTGAGTCAACTTCATCAAAGTAGACGAAATAGATGTGAACCCCTCCACAAACCTTCTATAATATCCAGCGAAGCCCACGAAAATCCTAATATTAGTTGGAGATGTGGGTTTAAGGCAATTCTACACTGCCTCAATTTTCTGAGTATCAACCTTAATCCCCTCTCCAAACAGAATATGGCCTAAGAATGCCACAAACTCAAGCCAAAATTCACACTTAGAGAATTTAGCATACAACTCCTTATCTTTCAAAGTCTGAAGAACTATTTTGAGATGACCAACATAATCTTCTTCATTCCTTGAATAGATTAGTATGTCATCAATGAAGACGATAACAAACATATCTAAATAATGTTTGAAGACTCTATTCATGAGGTCCATAAACGCTGCTAGTGCATTAGTTAAACCAAAGGACATGACAAAAAACTTATAATGACCATATCGGTCTCTGAAAGTTGTTTTTGGAATATCACACTCCCTTACTCTTAACTGATGATAGCCTGATCTGAGGTCAATTTTCGAGAAACAGGAAACACCCTGAAGCTGATCGAAAAGATCAACAATTCTCGGAAGAGGATACTTATTCTTGATGGTAACCTTGTTCAACTGAAAGTAATCTATACAGATTCAAAGGGAACCATATTTCTTTCTTACGAACAAGACCGGAGCGGCCCAAGGTGAGACACTTGGTCGAAGAAAGACCTTATCTAATAGATCATTTAGCTACTCTTTAAGCTCTTTCAACTCTGCTGGTGCCATTCTATATGGGGGAATAGATATAGGACGAGCATCTGGAAGAAAATCTATGCCGAAGTCTATCTCTCTATTAGGAGGGACTTTGGGAAGATCATCTGGGAACTCTTTTACTACTGGACTAACTGAATAGGAGGTACCTCAACACTTGAGTCATTAACTCAGACTAAGTGATAGACACACCCCTTAGAAACCAACTTCCTTGCCTTAAGGTACAAAATGAAACGACCCTTAGGCAATGCTGAACTGTTTTTCCACTCTAAGACTGGCTCATTTGAAACTGAAACTTGACAACTCAAGTTTTACAATCAACTAAGGCATAACAGGCATGAAGCCAGTTCATACCAAGAATGACATCAAAGTCAACTATGTCTAACTCAACTAGATCAGCCATGGAACTCTTGTGATTGACGAAAATGGGACAATCACGATAGACTCTCTTTGGTAAAATAGACTCACCAACAGGCGTAGAAACACTGAATGGTTCACCAAGTTGCTCAGGAATAACATCAAAGTTCATAGCAACATATGGAATTACAAAAGATAATCTCGCTCTTGGATCTAGCAAGGCATAAATAGTAAATTCAAAGACTTGAATCATACCAGTGACAACATCTGGTGAATGCTCTTGATTTTGACGGTTGTTGATAGCATATAAGCGGTTTGTTCCTCCGCCAGTACCGGAAGTAGCCCCTCTAGGTGTAGTTTTGTCTAGTGGAGCAATTGAAGAAGAGTGGGCTCTATTGCCTCCATTACCGCTTCCTTGCTTGCTCTTTGGACACTCTCGCATGAAATGCCCACTCTGACCACACTTGAAACAACCAGTGGAACCCCCACGACAAATACCTGAATGGTTCCTACCACACTAGGCACATACAAAAGGCTTACTATCCCCTTGTGCCACGCTACCCAGAGAATAGGCAAGTTTAGCTCTGAAGTTCTGATTATTGTACTCACCTTTATTCTTAAGTGCAGGTGCACTAATAGATGATGGAGTAGGGCCCTTCTATATCCGTATGAAGGATGACTAGTTGGCATTACTTTTCTGCTGCCCAGACTCATTCCTTGTCTTAGCCCTCTTGTTCTTGAATTCCTCCCCATCCCTTAGCTTCTCTTCCTCTACTTGCTGCACATAGACCATCAACCTGAAAATGTCCATGTCCCCAATAAGCATTGTTGCCCGGCCCTCTTTGCTCCATAGTTGGGACAACCCAACAACAAACAAACTCATCCTACTCCTCATGTCCGCAACCATTTCCGGAGCATAGCGAGAGAGTTGGGTAAATTTCAACCCATACTCATTAACGCTTAGAGAATCCTGCATAAGTGTGAGGAACTCAGGTACCTTGGCCTCTTTCAGTTCTCGGGGAAAGAAACGCCCCAAGAAAGTCTCTTCAAAACAAGCCCAACTCGCAGGTGGTGCATCCTCAGCTCTACCTCCTTTTTACAGATCAAAACAAGTCCTAGAAATATTTTTCATTTGATATGCAACTAGCTCAACTCTCAAAGTGTCAGTAACATGCATCGCATCGAACACCTTTTTCAGTTCATCAAAAAATTTCTCCGGATCCTCAGAAGTACTTGAACCAGTGAAACTTTGAGGATTCATCCTCAAGAACTCACGAATCATTGAAGTTTCAGCCTCTTTTTGTCGAGCTCCTCTCTGCTGCCAAGCTTGGTTGGTCACAACTTGACTGAGCATCCTTATAGCCTCTCTGAATTCAGCATTGGTCACTTCTCCTTGAGGTTGCACTTAAGGTGCATTGGGTAACTCTTGTTCCTCAACATTCCTCCTAGCTTGACGACCTCTGACTGCTCTTCGTGGAGGCATGATTATCTGAAACACATGCAAGCACGAATTAGAGGGAGACTTTTAAAGATTAAACTCTAACGCACGAAATGAGTGTGAAACAAGTGAGATAGTTCATAAATATTGCAGCTTCCTAATTATAGATGTGGTGCGCTTCACACCGATAACTAGGACTCTACGGACACGGCTACATAGACTCTCTAGGACTCTTGAACTTAGAGCTCTGATACCAAGTTTATCACTCCCCGAGCCTACACCCTGGGCGGGAGTGGTACTTGAAGACCATTGATGGCCTCAAGCGAACCGTTGGCCTGGCTTACTAACTCAGTGGAAGACTTATCTCATCACAAATACATTTCTGAAGTAACTAGAATGTTATAAAGGAACATTCAATTGGCCTTAAGGCAAACTCAAGTCTTTAACATAGGAAATTAAAAGTAAAGACATTGAAATAACTAACTGACTGTCTATCTATCTATGAAGCCTCTAAATAACTGAGATGGATGTCGGGACAGACCCATAAAATCCTAATGAACTAATACTAAAACTAAAAGCAATGAAAAAGAGTCCTCTAGAATGCAAAGAGGTTCACCAACACACTCTGAACTGCTCACTAGATCAACAAGGCGCCGGATACTAATCCTACTTACCTGTGTCTGCATCATAAGAAGATGCAGGCCTACTGGCATCAGTACATTGAATGTACGATTATGTGAGTTGGAATACTAACAAACATAGGCTTGAAAGGGAATCTGAAAAAAACACTTACCTTGGCTCTTCTCAACTCATGAATACTTACAGAACTCATTTCAATATAAAGCAGTTTAAAACAAGTGCAATGTAAAAAGAAAACTATTTAAAAACGTGATGTCAACTCTGTGTATATACAAGGATACCACAACTCTGGAATGTATGTAAAAATATAATAAACTAATGTATATAAAAATACAATAACTTCTTTGGGAGTTTCTCTAACCGACAACAATAACATAAGAGCTATAGTGATGATACAACGATCTACCTCATGCTGCCAGTGCATCCTATACTCGGCCAAAGATATAAGACTTGAACTACTAAGTGGATCCACTAGTCTATTGTTAAAAGAGTTCATCCAAAAAGTATAACCCTTTTCTACCCATGGTGGCTACACGGTTTTATGGAGACGTGAGTCATCTGAACTTATGTTCGCCCCCATTTCGGTGCTCAATACAACTCCCAAAATCTACTAGCTCTTATGTTTAAAACGTACTTCTTCTGTTATTTGAGATTAGTGCTCAAAAACTTAGCTCAAAGGTTATCTTGGAAATCAAAGTTTCCTCTCTTGCTTCATTTAGAAAGCTATTACTTTTCTTAAAACTAGTCCAAAGGCTCTTTGGAAGTCTCAGTTTCCGATCTTATTTAAATGTGAAAACATTTAAAATCTCTTTGGGAATACTTAGTCCCAATACACTTTTGAAGAAATGAACTTCAATCTATACTGTTAACTCTTTACTCAACTTGAACTTGAAGACATAAAACAAGGTTAAAAGCATTTGAAATAGACTTATTGAAAAGACTCTGAAAACTTCCTAGACTTTGCTCTTGACTTTCCTTGAATTTGAATTTATGGATTGAAGGTTATGATTCATGTTTATGGATAATTTTAGGGGTTTCGAAGTCATTTAGAGTAGTTAGAATAAATGGAAAGTGTTAGGACACTTTAGAATAACTAAAATAGGGTAAACGATGAAAAACTGGTGAAAAACGCCGATACGGGCGCGTCCTTGGCATGCCGCACTAGGCCCCAACTTGTTGGGGCTTATTTTGGGCGTACTACAGGTGTGCCACCCCAGCCTCCTAGCACTATGGGGGTGCAACACGCCTTGCCCTCCCCTGGTGCGTCATACGAGTTTTTCAACTCGTTTTCTAATCCTAAATTGTTTCAATCTAATACTCTTTCCCAAATTCACCTTAGATATATGTACCCAAATCATATGCACAAAAATCTAACCCAAACAACTCAAGGAAACAATACTTAATCATCAAGAAACTCCTTAATCCCAACTCATATTCAAGAATGAAATCAATTCAAGAACAACTAACAAGAACATCAATTTCTCAATCTTTTTAGCCGAAAATACGCTGAATTAAACATGCTTGGCGCGTTGGTGAACTAACCCAACACTATGTGATCTCACATACCTTGTAGGGATCACCCACGACGAATTCCACAAGCCAAACTTCAGCGATCTTGAATGTTCTTGCTTCTTCTTCTCCTTTCTCCTTAGCCCTAACATGAAATCTCAAATTCTAAAACTGACTAAAATCTTATTTGACCCATATTAAACTTCGAAAAATGGATTAAAATAATAGGGCAATGAAAAGACAAAAATACCCCATAAAATTCCGGATTGGACATTTCTTTAACCCAACAGCCCAACTTCTAAACGGAATAACTCACTCATCTGAACTCAGAATCACGCGAACTTGGCGGTGCTGGAAAGATCATTCCAAGAGAATTCGAACCATATCTGGGACTTCACCTAAATCATCCTGAGCTAGTAATTATGGTCCTTTGAAGTTGACAAAAAATTCACTTTAACTTACTTAAAATTTTCTAGATTTCCTTATACTTTCCAAAAATGACTATTTCCAGATTTTAAACTTCTTTCTAATTCTTTCTAGTTGCGAGATGTTACAGTATATCCCCCTTGGGAACATTCGTCCTTGAATGAGATTACTCTTACTAGGCTTAGTGTGTAACATCAAATTCACACACCCAACAAGTAAATGCAATCAAAAAACATACTCACTCGTCATTTAAAGAGCACTATGAAGAGAATTAGTACTTTCATCTGCACTTTCTTCAGATTCAAAGAGATGTGGATATCTCTTCTTCATATCCTCTTCTGCTTCCCAAGTAGCTTCCTCAACAAATTGGTTCCTCCAAAGGACTTTGACTGATGCTGCCTCCTTTGTACTCAACCTGCGAACTTGGCGATGTAGAATCTGAACAGGAATCTCCTCTTAAGATAAGCTATCCTTGATCCCAATATTTTCAGTTGGTATGATCAATGAAGGATCTCCAATGCACTTCTTCAACATGGATACGTGAAATACCGGATGAATGGTTGCTAAGTCTTGTGGTAGCTTCAACTCATAAGCTACATTGTCAATCCTCTTGGCTATGCGATAAGTTCCAATATACCGGGGAGTAAGCTTCCCCTTCTTACCAAAACTCATTACACCTTTCATGGGTGAAACATTCAAATACACCCAATCATCTACTTCGAACTCTAATGCCCTTCTCCTAACATCAGTGTAGGATTTTTGACGACCCTGTGCCATTTTCAAGCTCTCTTGAATCACTTTCATCTTCTCCATAACTTGGTGAACTAAATCTGGTCCTGTCAACCCTGCTTAACTAACTTCAAACCATCCAATAAGCGATTTGTATCTTCTCCGATAAAGAGCTTCATAAGGAGCCAATTGGATGCTAGAGTGGTAATTGTTGTTGCAAACAAACTCAATGAGGGGTAAGTGATTATCCCAATTCCCCTTGAAGTCAATCACACAATCCCTCAACATATCTTCTAATGTCTAAATAGTGCGCTCTGCTTGCCCATTAGTCTGAGGATGAAAGGGAGTACATAAGTTCACCTTTGAACCCAAGCCTTTCGGAAAAGATTTCCAGAACTGCGCAGTAAGTCCGAAATAATGGAGACCGGAATCCCATGAAGTCTTACCACTTCTTGAATATATAGCTTAGCATAATATTCTGCTGAATGGGTAGTCTTTACCGGCAAAAAGTGGGTTGATTTTGTCATTTATCGACAATCACCCAAATAGAATCATGCTGCCTACGAGACCTTGATAACCCTGTGATGAAGTCCATATTAATCATCTCCCACTTCGATTCCGAAAGTTCTATATTCTGAGCCAAACCACTGGGCCTTTGGTGCTCTACTTTAACTTGTTGGCAATTTGGACACTTAGCAACAACTTCTACAATGCCCTTCTTCATGCCATTCCACCAATAAGCCTCTCTCAAGTCACGATACATCTTTGTGGAATGCGGATGAATGGAATATCTGGACCTATGAGCTTCCTCCATGATCCTCTCTTGGAGTCCATCCACCATAGGTACACACAGTCCACCTTGATATTTCAATACACCATCTCCCCCTTGTTCAAAAGCTAATACTCTTTGCTTAAGAACATTTTCCTTCAATTCAAGCAAAATGGGATCTTGGTCTTTCTTTTCTTTAATTTCTGACACTAATGATGATTCAGCCCCATTCAACAACACTACTACTCTTTCTGTGGAATCCATTAGTCGCACTCCAAAGCGTGCAAGTCTATGCACATCTTTCGCTAACTCTCTCTTTTCTTCATCCACATGGGCAGTACTACCCATAGACAACCTACTCATGACATCAACAACAACATTAGCCTTACCTGGGTGATAAAGAATACTCATGTCATAATCCTTAAGTAATTCTAACCACCTCCTTTGTTTGAGATTGAGCTCCTTCTAAGTGAAATCATACTGCATGCTCTTGTGATCGGTGTACATCCACATGAACACCATAAAGGTAATGGCGCCATATTTCCAAACAAAATACTACAGCAGCCAATTCTAAGTCATGGGTTGGGTAGCTCTTCCCATGAACTTTAAACTGTCTGGAGGCATAAACTATAACTTTTCCATTCTGCATTAATACACAACCCAAACCAACTATAGATGCATCACAATAGACAACGAAGCCTTGCATACCTTCTGGTAAGGTCAAAACTGAGGCAGTAGTTAACTTCTTTTTCAATTCCTGAAAGATTTTCTCACAAGCTTCAGACCATTGAAATTTCACTGTTTTGTAAGTCTACTTCATCAAAGGGGATGAAATAGATGAGAACCCCTCCACAAACCTTCTATAATATCCAGCCAAGCCCAAGAAACTCCTAATATCAAATGGAGATGTGGGTCTAGGGGAATTCTGCACTGCCTCAATTTTCTGAGTATCAACCTTAATCCCCTCTTTAGACACAATATGGCCTAAGAATGCCACAGACTCAAGCCAAAATTCACAGTTAGAGAATTTAGAATACAACTCCTTATCTTTCAAAGTATGAAGAACTATTTGAGATGACCAGCATGATCTTCTTTATTCCTTGAATAGATTAGTATGTCATCAATGAAGATGATAACAAACATATCTAAATAAGGTTTGAAGACTCTATTCATAATGTCCATGAACGTTGCTGGTGCATTAGTTAAACCAAAGGACATGACAAAAAACTCATAATGACCATATCAGGTTCTGAAAGCTGTTTTGGGAATATCACATTCCCTTACTCTTAACTGATGATAGCCTGATCTGAGGTCAATTTTCGAGAAATAGGAAGCACCATGAAATTGATCGAAAAGATCATCAATTCTCGGAAGAGGATACATATTCTTGATGGTAACCTTGTTCAACTGACGTTAATCTATACACATCCTAAGGGAACCATATTTCTTTCTCACAAACAAGACCGGAGCGCCGCTAGGTGAGACACTTGGTCGAATAAAGCCCTTATCTAATAGATCATTTAGCTACTCTTTAAGCTCTTTCAACTCTGTTGGTGCCATTCTATATGGCGTAATAGATATGGGATGAGTATCTGGAAGAAGATCTATACCAAAGTCTATCTCTCTCTCAAGAGGGACTTCGAGAAGATCATCTGGAAACACTTCTGGGAACTCTTTTACTACTGGAACTGACTGAATAAGAGGTACCTCAACACTTAAGTCATTAACTCGGACTAAGTGATAGACACACCCCTTAGAAACCAACTTATTTGCCTTCAGGTACGAAAATAAACGACCCTTAGGCACTGCTGAACTGCTTTACCACTCCAAGACTGGCTCATTTGGAAATTGAAACTTGACAACTCGAGTTCTTCAATAAACTAAGGCATAATAGGCGTAAAGCCAGTCCATACCAAGAATGACATCAAATCTACCATGTCTAACTCAACTAGATCAGCCATGGTACTCTTGTTACAGACAGAAACGGGACAATCACGATAGACTCTCTCTGCTACAATAAACTTACCAACAGGAGTAGAAACACTGAATGGTTCACTAAGTTGCTCAGGAATAACATCAAAGTTCATAGCAACATATGGAGTTACAAAAGTTAAACTTGCTCCTAGATCTTACAAGGAATAAATAGTAAAGTCAAAGACTTGAATAATACTAATGACAACATCTGGTGAATCAACTTACTCTTGACGACTGTTGATAGCATATAAGCCGTTTGTTCCTCCGCCAATACCAGAAGTAGCCCCTCTAGGTGCAGTTCTGTCTGGTGGAGCAATTGAAGAAGATTGGGCTCTATTGCCCCCATTATCGCTTCCCTACTTATTCATTGGACACTCTCGCATGAAATGCCCACTCTGACCACACTTGAAACAACCAGTGGACCCCTCATGACAAAGACCTGAATGGTTCCTACCACACTTGGCGCATACAGGAGACTTACTACACCCTTGTGCCACGCTACCTTGAGAATAAGCAAGTTTAGCTCTGAAGTTCTGATTATTGTACTAACCTTTGTTCTTAGGTGCAAGTGCACTAGCAGATGATGGAGCAGGGCCCTTCTGTTTCTGTAGGAAGGATGACCGGTTGGCATTACTTTTCTGCTGCCTGCACTCATTCCTTGTCTTAGCCCTCGTGTTCTTGAATTCCTCCCTATCCCTTAGCTTCTCTTTCTTTACTTGCTGCACATAGACTATCAATCTCAAAATGTCCATATCCCCAATAAGCATTGCTGCCCGGCCCTCTTCGCTCGATAGATAGGACAACCCAGCAACAAATAGACTCATCATACTCCTCATGTCCGCAACCATTACCGGAGCATAGTGAGACAATTGGGTGAATTTTAACTCATACTCATGAACGCTTAGAAAATCCTGCATAAGTGAGAGGAACTCACGTGCTATGGCCTCTTTCAGTTCTCGGGGAAAGAAACGCCCCAAAAAAGCCTCTTCAAAACAAGCACAACTCGCAGGTGGTGCATCCTCAGCTCTACCCCCTTTCCATTGATCAAACCAAGTCCTAGCAACATTTTTCATCTGATATGCAGCTAGCTCAATTCTCACAGTGTCAGTAACATGCATCACATCGAAAACCTTTTCCAGTTCATCAACAAAGTTCTCTGTATCCTCAGAAGTGCTTGAACCAGTGCAACTTGGAAGATTAATACTTAAGAACTCTTGAATCCTTAAAGTGTCAGCCTCTTTTTGTCGAGCTCCTCTCTGCTGCCGAGCTTGGTTGGTCACAACTTAACTGAGCATCCTTATAGCCTATCTGAACATAGCATTGGTCACTTCCCCTTGAGGTTGTACTTCAGGTGCATTAGGTAACTCCTATTCCTCAACATTCCTCCTAGCTAGACGACCTCTGGCTGCACTTCGTGGAGGCATTATTATTTGAAACACACACAACCATGAATTATAGGGAAACTTTTAGAGATTAAACTCCAACGCATGAAATGAGTGTGAAAGAAGTGAGGTAGTTCCTAAATGTTGCAGCCTATGAATTATAAATGTGGCGCACTTCACACCGATAACTACGACTCTACGGTAATGGATTCATAGACTCCCTAGGACTCTTGAATTGTGTGCTCTGATACCAAGTTTGTCACGCCTCGAGCTTACACCCTGGGAGGGATTGGCACTCGAAGACCATTGTTGGCCTCAAGCAAACCCTTGGCCTAGCTTACTAACTCAGTGGAAGACTTAACTCATCACATACACATTTATGAAGTAACTAAAATGTCATAAAGGAACATTCAACTGGCCTTTAAGGCAAACTCAAGTCTTTAACATATGAAATGAAAAGTAAAGACACTGAAATAACTAACTGACTGTCTCCATGTGTATGAAGCCCCTAAATAACTGAGATGTATGTCGGGATAGGCCCACGACATCCTAATGAACTAATACTAAAACTGAAAGCAACGAAAAGGAGTCCTCTGGAATGCAAAGAGTCTCACCAACAGACTCTGAACTGCTCACTGGATCAACAAGGCGCCAGATACCGATCCTAGTTATCTGTGTCTGCATCATAAGAAGATGCAGGCCAACTGGCATCAGTACATTGAATGTACGAGTATGCGAGCACTACAAAGAAAGTGCTTTTTAACGACCATTTCTTAACGAAGGGACATAGATGTGGTTGTAAAAAGTGTTTTCCTAACGACAAAAGTGTTTTTTTGTCGTTAGAGTTAATTTTTAATATATTATAAGCGAGAGGATAAATATTAGTCATTCTAAAATTATTTTCTGGTCGTTAAAACAAATTACTAGTATATATATTTATTTTTTTTGTTTTTATTGAAGAATAATTATATTTGGGTTAAATATTAAATATACAAATATTAACTTAAACAAAAAAAAAAGAGGCGCGTATTTTTCCCTCGGTTTTATTTGAGAAACAATCTGAGAGAAGCCCTCCGTACGTTTCTCATTAGATCCACGGCGGCTCATCACTAGGTTTCAGTTTTCTTTGTTCATAAGAGAAAATAGAGATAGTTGTGAATCTACAGAGAGGTTCTTCTTCTTCTTCACTTTTTCAAGCAGAGTAAGCTTTGAATCTACAGAGAGGTTCTTCTTCTTCATTTTTTCAAGAAGAATAAGTTTGAATCTACAGAGCAATTGATCAGAACTTCCTCCTCTACAAAATCAATAGTAAGTGCTTGTTCTCTTCTCTCTGGTAAATCATTTGACCTCTTTGTATTCTATCAAGTATAATTTGTTTTTGGCGTTCTATAGCCCATCTGAACATGCTTACACATTATCTGGATTGGTTTTGGTTGCTGGAATTCAATTCTAAGTGGAACTAGTGTGACAATTTTATCTTTGTCTGAAAATTGTTTTTGGATCTGGAATTCAATTTTATATGGAATCGGATGTGACGTTATAATGTTTAGAGGAAACATTGATCATTCTTTATCTACTATGATTGTCCCTGGACTCATCAAGAATATATCTTAGGTATGATTAGGATTGATGGAGTTGTTCTCTGTTTCTCATCCCGTTAGATATTATTTTTACTAAAATACAATCTTTTGTGCGTTGTACTTATCGATTATTCTATATGAAAGTTAGTTTATATGAATCAACAGAGTTCTTATCAATATAGGATAAATGGATTGTACAGAGCTGTAGGAACTGTAAGTGTTTCTTCTCCTTGTGTCTGTCAAATCCTTTAACCCACCTTTTTGTATTCCATCATGTTCAATTTGTTATTGGCCTTTTTATATGTTATCTAATTCTTGTATTCAATCATTCTTTATCCCCTAATATTGTAATCGAGAATAAGTCTTTTAGATCAAACATGAAGATCGTAGCTTTTTTTATGTATGATCAGAATTAATGTATATGGTATTTGTTCTCATCCAGCCAAAAGTTTTTTTACCAAATACAATCAATTTTGTGTTGAACTTTTATATGTGCCAAGGTTCAGCACACGATCTATTACTGTTTAGTATGTGTTTGACTGAATTTTATACTAATGTGGATACCATGGAGCTAAAAACTTTCTTGTTTTAGGAAAATGACATGAAATTTGGTAAGAGAGCAACATGTTCCTATAGTAGAAAGTAATTGTTTGTTAAGCAGTCTATAGCCTTAGTCACATATATCACATCAGATTAGTTTTTTCTTCTTATTGTTACTCTATTGTACTTGAATCTGTAATTTTGTATCTGTTAACATTTTTTCGATTAGTTCTTGTACAAAAATCATGCTCATTTGAGGAAGATCAACTAGTTTTATGTTAGTCTTTGTCAGGTGCCATTTTTTGGTTATTGAATTATTACAATTTTAGAATTGGAAGATTCGAGTTACGTAATAAAAAATAGATAAAATCCAGAGTGGGACATAATTTAATGCTACATGCTTGAATGTTACAGATCACGATGTACCCCTGTCTTTTTGTGAAAGTTTTTGTATGCTAACATAAATTAGGAAAAACTTTATTTTATCACATGTAATGATCCCTTTCTGAGGGCATACTTCTATGTAAATTGCTTTGCTGCTCCCCTTCCGTGTTTGTCTATATGTCTGAACTTGTATCTTCATGTTGTCTAATTTGCCATGTTCTTATTCTGATGGATGACATCTATGTTTTGTCCATATTTATAATGTGTTAGTCTGCTATTAGTAACTCGCCAAATTCATTGAATTCTTGTATATATGTTTGATTAATAGCTAGGTTAGCTAAATAATCTAGAGTGCAGCGTAGAGCAGAGCAGCGAGAAACAGTTAATCTAGAGTGCAGAGCAGCGAGAAACAGTTAGTTTTTCTTATCCTTCTCTCAGCCAAATACTTAAGCTTCCTTTCTTTGTATTCTATAAAGTTCAATTTGTTTTTGGCGTTTTATATGTTGTCTCATTCTTGTTTTCTACATGATTTTTTTTTATCTTTGAAATTCAATTGTATACTAAAATGGATTTGAAATTTAGTTGCATCTAACTTCGATTTTTATTAGTTGACAGTTTTCCAGAAATTGTCCACATTCTTTTAGATAAAAAATAAAGCTTGTAGATTTTTAATATTATTCAGTGGGCTGTACAGAGAAACCGAGAACTATTGTCATTTCTACTAAATCAACTATTAGTGTACCTGATTAACTTTTCTGTAGCACAATTCTATTTGCATTAATATACACACCTAGAGGTAACCCCTACTTTCTTGGAGAATTTAACATGCAACTTCAAGTTTGTGGACCTGATCAAGTTCATGTATAGTAGAACTCCATTGGATTCATTTATACATGTTAAGAAGAATCTAATGAACGTAGAGTTAGAATTGTTGGTTATTAATTTGTTGTCCCCTTTTTTTTCTCAGTATCTATTTTTTTTATTTCATCAACACAACACCACAACTTTTACCATTCTTCATCTGCTTAGAATCCTTATTTACTTAAATACTCCACAAATTGGTTCTATGATTCAAGTATTAGCATGTAGGAAACGTATCTATTTTTAGGTTTGTCAACCCCCTCTCAAACTTGTTTGATTGATTTATTAATTCTTGGCCGATTAAATATAATTTTAGTTGTTGCACCTTTTGTATTTTTGTACTGAAATACATTTGTCCCACATTCTATTGTCTAGATCGGATTATGGCACCTGATAAGCAATGGATGCAACTTATTCATAATAGACTTGATGATGCTTATATACATGGGGTAGAAAGCTTTTTGAATTATACTTTTACAAGATTGACAAAAGCGAATGAAATAAGATGCCCATAAATGTTGTAATGCAGTTTCTCGAACACGAGAGATGGTTAGATCACATTTAATAGTACATGGAATGATCCAAAATTATACCTTTTGGTATCACCATGGAGAGAGGACAGGTGAGACTCAAGAATCAGATTCTGAATCTGGAGATGATGAAAATGAAATTGGCAAGGATGATGAAGAGGATGAAATACATGAAATTCTTACAGATTTACATCCTGCTTTTAATGTAGAAAATATGAATACTGGCGGTGATGATATTCTCGAGGAGGAACCAAATCCTGAAGCGAAAAGATTCTATAGTCTTTTAAAGGAATATGATCAACCACTATACAAAGGTTCAAAACCTTCAAAACTTTCTACTTTGGTGAAATTGCTTCATATTAAAAGTATTGGTCATTGGAGTAATGACTCATTTAATATGTTATTGAAGATGTTAAAGAATGATTTGTTGCCTGATTTATCAAACTTGCCAGATTCATATTATGAAGCAAGGAAGCTAATTCGAAGCCTAGGGCTTTCATATGATCAGATCGATGCATGTAAGAATGATTGCATGTTATATTGGAAGAATGATAAGTTAGTTGATTCTTGCAAAATTTGTGGTGCATCTAGATGGAAGGAGGATAAAAATAGTGGAGAAACCAGACTTAAAAAGGGAAAAAAGATACCACACAAGATCTTACGCTATTTTCCTTTAAAGACAAGGCTTCAAAGATTGTTTATGTGCTCAAAAACATCTTCTTTAATGAGATGGCATCATGAAAACAAAGCTAGTGATGGGATTATGAGGCATCCAGTTGATTCAAAAGCATGGAAAAAGTTTGATGAACTTCATCAATCATTTGCTATGGAGCCTCGTAATGTTAGACTTGGACTTGCTAGTGATGGTTTTCAACCATTTGGATGTTCTAGAACTCCATATAGTATTTGGCCGGTGGTACTTATTCCTTATAATTTACCACCTTGGTTATGCATGAAACAGGAAAATTTTATTTTGTCAATGCTTATTCCCGGTCCTGGATGTCCCGGAGATGCAATTGATGTTTATCTTAAACCATTGATTGATGAATTAAAGGAATTATGGGAAACTGGAGTTGTTACCTTTGATGCGTCAATTAAACAAAACTTCACCTTGCATGCTGCTTTATTGTGGACCATTAATGACTTTCCAGCTTATGCAAATCTATCTGGTTGGAGTACAAAAGGAAAATTAGCTTGCCCATGTTGCAATAAAGAAACAGTCTCAATTAGGTTGAATAGTGGTAAAAAACAGTGTTATATGGGTCATAGACGGTTTCTTCCTCTTAATCACAAATGGAGGAAAGATAAAAAGTCATTTGATGGTACTACAGAGTGGAGATTACCTCCAAATACATTATCTGGTGATGACATACTTGATCAAGTGGCTGATTTAGATGGGTTACCTCTAACAAATGATCCAAAGAAGAAGATTAAAGTATCACATGAGAAAAGAGGTGATAATTGGAATAAGAAGGGTATTTTTTTTTATCTTCCATATTGGAAAACTTTGTTGTTGCGGCATAATTTAGATGTGATGCACATTGAGAAGAATATATGTGATAATATTTTGGGAACAATCTTAAATATCAAAGGCAAAACAAAAGACACCCTGAGCAGTCGCTTGGATTTGCAAGAAATGAACATTAGGAAAGAATTACATCCAAAAGAAAATGGAGACAAGTATGAGCTACTAACAGCATGTTTCACATTATCTCCTGAAGAGAAGCACAAGTTTTTAAATTTTTTGAAGGATTTAAGGGTTCCTGATGGATTTTCATCAAATATTTCTCATTGTATCAATATGAAAGATCACAAAATCTCAGGATTAAAAAGTCATGATTGTCATGTTCTTCTTCAACATTTAATCCCACTTGCCATACGTAGTATGCTATGCACGGAGGTGTGTGAGCCAATAATTGAGTTCTCATTGTTTTTCAATATTCTTGGAGCAAAGTGCTTAAAACTAGAGGAGTTGGAACAAATAGAAGCAAAAATTCCTGAAACTCAATGCAAGTTAGAAAAGGTTTTCCTTCCTGCATTTTTTGATGTCATGGAGCACTTGCCAATTCATTTAGGTAATGAGGCTATGATTGTTGGACCTGTTCAATACCGATCAATGTATCCAATAGAGCGATGGTTATACTTTTTGAAGATTTTTATTCGTAATAGATCATGCGTTGAAGGTTCTATTGCAGAGGGACATATATCAAATGAATTTATGACCTTATGTTCAAGGTATTTGCATACAATGGAAACAAAATTTAATCGCCTTGAGCGGAATTATGACGGGGGTGCTATAGAATCTGATGGAGGTTTAATGATTTTTTGTCAACTTGGAAAAGCTTTAAAAGGTGGCAAGACACACCGACTTGATTTAAAAGAAATGGAGCAAGCCCATATTTATATTTTGAAGAATTGTGATGAAGTTCAACCATTTCTCGAGTAAGTAATTACTTTTCAAAATAATGATTTTGTAATTCTTCAAAATGTAATTCTTCTCGAGTAAGTAATGACTCTTATTATGCTTCAATCTTCTATAGAGAGTTTTCTCAAGTTCCAGGTGATTCCTCTCAAAAAAATTCAGATAGGCAATTCATCAATTGGTTTAAAGAAAAGGTGAATACTATTTAAAAACTATTATTTTTAAATCATGGAAATAATATTTGCTAAATTATGTTCTTAATCATGATAGATTGCAGGATTATACGAACATGACAATAGTAAGAAAATGGAAGATTTACTCACATTGTCACGTGGTCCTATGAAATACGCGACAAGTTTCAAAGGCTACATTATTAATGGGTATAGATTTCATGTACAAGATTATGATAACGGTTTGAGGACTCAAAATTGTGGGATAGTTGTTGCCGGTGAGACTGATGAAGAAGATAGAATCATTGATTACTATGGAGAACTAACAGAGATTCTTGAATTACAATTTATCGGGGGGAGAAGATTGGGTTTTTTTAGATGTATGTGGTATACAAATATGACAAAGAAAGGGGAGTTAAAATGGATGAAGATGACTTTGTGAGTGTTAACCCCCAACGATTTTTGAAAACGGATGAGCCTTTTGTATTAGCCAATCAAGCATCACAAGTATTTTATGCGAGAGATCATTCTAATAAAGGCTAGAATGTGGTGCGAAAGTTTATGCCTCGTGATTCTTTTGATGATATGCAAAAGAATGATAATGATTCTGAGGATTTACATGATTTAATTGAAAGAAAAAGAAAAAGAACTCATACAGGTTTGGAACTTCATAGTGAATGGTTATATTTTTTCAATTACATGTACATATTCTAAATCTTCTATATGTAATTTTGATCCATTGAAGTAGTTAGAGTGAATAGAGGTTGATCCAATAACAATATCTTCTTATTTACTTTGTATGAAATGAATAGAGACCATGTGTAGTAGCATTTATCTTTTGTTTGTTTATCCTAGCTATTTTTATATTTATTATATGTTAATATCTGTCTGAAAAGATACTTAGCTAAATGTACTCTATTGTTGGACTTTATGATAGGATGAAATGAGTCCTTTAAATTTTAAGAAATCTGAAATGGGATCAAGTTCAAAGAATTTAAAGCAATCATTCCTTCCACCTGGTGCGTTAGCCAGGGGACGAGGGCAAAGCCTCAAATCTATGGGATCTGTAACAGTAACTGCTGAAAAGAGAACCTTGATTGATCCAACAAATATAATGCTAGAGACTCTGAGAAGCAAATCAGGTATTATATTTTATTTTCTCAAGCTACACATTTTTATTGTCAAGTGTTGTGTTTTATTTTCTCAAGCTATAGAGGTATGTACATTCAGTTCTAAATAGATGTTTTCTTTATGTTTTCTTTAGCTCTAACTTTAGGAAAGTTCACTTTCATATTTATCTCGAATAGGTCTATATTGATGTTTGTTTAAGAGATTTATTTTAGAAAATCTTGTATGGAGAAGCCTCAGAGAGAAATTCAAGTTATTTAATGTACTGATTAAGACTTTATAATGTTTGAATTGTAGAAAAGGAAATCGGGCAGAATGTTACATCTATGGGATCTGTTAAAGGAAGTATTGTAGTACAGGGAACTTTGATTGGAAAAAGTAAAGGTTGTAGTGCTGCATATTCTTATAGGAATGAACTGGCATCTGACAAGAATCATATGCAGCCTTGTATTGATCTAATAAAAGATGAAACTTCCTTTCCTCATGAAAATCTTGATGAAATGCTAGAGACTGCGAGAAGTAAACTAGGTTTCTAATCTTATTTTATTTTCTTAGTATACAATTTTTTATTATTGTTAGACGACCAAGGATGTATAATGTTTGAATTGTAGCAAAGGAGAATGGACAGAACTTTACATATGTGTGCTCTTGTAATTTTAGTTGTTGCACCTTTTATTTTCTCATGATAATCTTGAAGTAGTAGGACGAGGAAAAGGGTTTACATCTCTCAGCTCTGTTGGAGGAAGTGTCGAAAAGAAAAAACTGATTGGACACAACAAAGGTTGAGATACTGTCATTTCAAAATTATAATGTGGATTTTCATTTCTCCCTTCTCTGTGATCTTGAATAGTGCTAAATAGATGTTTTCTTTAGCTCTAACTTTAGGAAAGTTCACTTTCATATTTATCTTGAATAGGTTTATACTGATGTTTGTTTAAGAGATTATTTTAGGAAATCTTGTATAGAGAAGCGTCAGCGAGAAATCCAGGTTATTTAGTGTACTGATTAAGACTTTATAATGTTTGAATTGTAGAAAAGGAAATCGGGCAGAAAATTACATCTATGGGATCTATTAAAGAAGTATTGTAGTACAGAAAACTTCAATTAGAAAAAGTAAAGGTTCTAGTGCTCCATATTCTGATAGGAATGAACTAGCATCGGACAAGAATCTGATGTAACCTTGTCTTGATCTAATAGAAGATGAAACTTCATTTCCTCATGAAAATCTTGATGTAATGCAAGAGACTGCGAGAAGTAAACCAGGTTTCTGATCTTATTTTATTTTCTTAGTATACAATTTTTTATTATTGTTAGACGACCAAGGATGTATAATGCTTGAATTGTAGCAAAGGAGAATGGACAGAACTTTACATATGTGTGCTCTTGTAAAGAAAGTAATGTTGTACAAAGAATGTCAATTGGAAAAAGTAAAAATGAACTAGCACACAATAAGAACCTTATGCAACCTGGTTTAGATCCAATTGAAGTTGAAACTTTATTTTCTCATGCTAATCTTGAAGTAATGGGACGAGGTAAAGGGTTTACATCTCTCAGCTCTATTAGAGGAAGCGTCGAAAAGAGAAAAATGATTGGAAACAACAAAGGTTTATATTCTGCTACATATGATCAGAATGTTGTTGCACAGAAGACTAATGTCGTCCCTCCTTATTTTGATGCAATCGAAAGTGATACTTCATTTCCTCATGACAATCTTGAAGTAATGCAAGATACTTTGAGAAGCAAATCTGGTATTATATTTTATTTTCTCAACATGTATATTTTTTTATTGATTTGAGTTTGAAATTTTATAATTTTCTTATTACAAGCAAGGCAAATAGAAAGATTTTTACATCTGTGGATTCTGGCAGAGGAAGTACTTTTCAGCAGAGAACTTTGATTGGAAAAAGTAAAGGGTACAATGCGGTATCTTCTGATACAAATGTACTAGGACATAATAAGAACCTTAGGCAACCTGATCTTAGTCAAATAGAACATGATACTTCCTTTCCTCATGATGAGCTTGAAGTAATGCAACAGGATTTGAGAAGTAAATCAGGTATTTATCGACTTTAAGGTCTTATATATACAGTAGTCCAAGTATGTGCACCAGAAAAGCATGTAGAGAACCACCACGTGTACCTATAAGAACTTCTAAGTACTACTGATATGGAATTGCTTCAAGTATATTCCCTTTTTAGTTTTCTATGGATAGAATCTCTTGAGCTTTAGTAGGTAAATTCATTTTTTGTTAGTGTATTGAGTTTGTTTTAACGTTTGATTAGCAAGGGAGAAAGCACAAAGTTTTACATCAGTGGGCTCTATGAGAAGGTGCGCTGAAAAGAGAACTTTGAATGGACAAAGTAAAGATTCTGAAAATGCAGAGTATGAACTGAATGAACTCGCTCAAAATAATAATTGTGTTCTTTCGGGGTTAGATTCAATGGAAGATGATCCTACTCTCCCTCGAGATGAAGATGAAGTGATGCAAGACAATCAGAGAAGAAAAGTAGGTATATAACTCTCTTAAGTTGTATGACATCTTTATTGTTTTCAAATTGAGATTCTTTTATGTTTGACTTGTATCAAAACTTGTAGGGTCATGTGAATTGGAGAAGGTTAAAAAGGTTAGAGGACCAAATTTGTGTAAAGTTGTTACAAGACTCAAACTTGGAGAAAAGCTTAGAGTCACTTTTTATCATAATCGAGTTGTTAGGGATCATCATGCTTTATTTTCGAGACACTTAGGTTCCTTAGTTCATGATCGTAATATGTGTCCTTTACGGGTAAATTCATGGAAAGACATCAAAGAAGCTAATTTGGAACACATGTGGGGAGCTGTCACTGTAAGGATTCAAACGATTACTACCGATTGAATTTCTATTTCTTGAATCTTGTTCTTGGTTCATTTCTTTGACTTTCTCGGTAATATATTACAACATTTAGTAATAGAAGTAAGCAGACCAATTACCTTTCTCAAAATTTAACAGTTGATCTTAGTACAATGTGGTTTGCTAGTAATCAGTAATAGCTTCATATTGTCTTCTTATCTTATCTTAGTACAGTGTGGTTTGCTAGTAATCAGTAAGAGCTTCTTCATCTCGTCTTCTTTATTTTTTAGGGTATGTCATTTGTCTATCTATTTTCTGCAATATTCCCTCTGTCGTTGTCCATAATCTGCAATTGTCCCCCTGTTTTAAGCCCACCCCATCAAGTGTATAAACAATGTTACACTTACAACTTACAACCTTGCTGATTATATATTTAATAGTTGATCTTAGTACAGTGTGGTTTGCGAGTAATCAATAAGATCTTCTTCATCCCCATCTTCTTTTGTGACACTCTTAGAAGTTGTGACACTCTTTCATGACACTGGAAGCCTCTGTCGTTGTCCATAATCTGCCATGTCCCCCTGTTTTCAGCCCACCCCATCAAGTGCATCAATTATTTTACACTTACAACCTTGCTGATTATATATTTAATGGTTGATCTTAGTACAGTGTTGTTAGCTAGTAATCATTAAGTACTTCGTCATCTCGTCTTCTTATCTTATCTTGTTGTGACACTCTTTCAAGACACTCCATGCTATGTTTTTCATCTCGTCTTCTTTTCCTTCTAATCTTCTTCTTTCTTTCTTTCTTTCTTATGTTCTGTGCCTATCTATTGTCTGCAATATATATTAGGAAAAATTTGACAGTGATGACATGAATGGCCATAGAGATCATGTATTGAAACATATGAGAAGGTTGTGGAACAATTGGAGAGGATCACTGCACATGAATGCAAAGTCGAAATCATTGAAAGAGGTTCTCAAAGATGTGCCACAGGGGGTCGACAAAAGTGATTGGGAATGGTTGGTCAAAGAGCATTTTTTATCCAAAAAATTTAAGGTAGGATATTTATTAACCAGTCATTTAAATTGTCTATCATAATGTTG
>JAJOOE010001463.1:0-25057 GCA_036250405.1 Solanum raphanifolium | reverse complement strand
TGAATGACAAGGAGATTGAAATCGCTAAATTGAAGTCTGAATTACAGAAGATGGTTTCGAGGGACCTGGTACCAGTGATGGAAATGAGCAGGTGTTGCAAAAGTTGAGGGATGAGAATACTATGTTGCTGAAGACAAATGCCTCACTCAGTGAGGAAGTTAAGGCTCTCAACAAGAAACTTATCAAGGTTCATGAAGATGCAAATGAGAGCTTGTCTATGCTTATGGGCACCCTTAATCCCTTTCCCCCTCCATCCTAAGAATGTCTTGTTTCCCTAGTTCCCCTCTTTGTTCTTCAATCCTGATTAAAACTCTTGTGGCTTTGTGTTGTTTTGACCGACTACAGTGGTCAATATTTATGATCTAATGCTATTTATGTTTATGCCATGTTCATGTGTGGCTTAATATTCTCTTTATGCTTACATACACATGTTTTGTGTTAAATGGTATATTTTATTTGTAGGATTAAATTGGTGGAAAAATGAAGAAGTTTGGAGCTAAAACGAATTAAAACTGGAAGGTTGAAGAAGGAAATTAACCAGACAGCTTAATAGATTAAATTTAATGAAATAATATATTTATATACAAAGGGAAATGATGGCTACAAATTGTGGAATTTCAATTTTTACGCTTGGTTCTTGCTGCTGCCATGTGGCAGCAAGTGAATTGTGCAGAATTATGTTGAGGCGACAGTATTACTGTTCACGCGGCGAAAAAGGAAAAGGAATCCAGTTCCTTTTGATTTTGAATTCCTAATTTAAGGTGGACTCAATTATTTTATTTAGGGTTTCCTACATCTATAAATAGTGCATAGAAATAATTGTTTAAGGGAAAGAACCAAGGTACAAGACAGAATATAAAGTTTCTTCTAGCTTAGGAACTTTGGGAAGAGCCACCGTGGAGGCCGGAGAATTGTGGTTTATTCTTTCTTCTTCTTTATTATTTATTTGTATTCGTCATTAATAAAAGATAGTTTAGCTGTTGTTCTTAACTTTTTATGATTAACACAAGCATATTTATTTTAATAAATTTTGATTGTCTTTTTGAGATAATGAGTAGTTAACTTTCATAGCTAGGGTTGTGGGAACCATAAACAATTAACAAAGTATGAATAATAACTAAGTAATTCTTGAATAGTGTTGAAGCATGCATTGATAATTCTTTCTTCTAGAAGTCTTTTTAACGGTGCGCAACGTTAGAACTCGCCTTGTTGCTACTTGCCGGACCAAGGAGGTAATCAACAAGAAAAGAATTAAGATTTAGTGTGATACTATCTAATAGTCTAGTGTCGATTGGTGTGAAGTAATAACTAAGCCAAACATCGATGTGATGTCTAATATGAGGTAAATGTAAGGGTTAGTAAATTATACACACGTTGCTGGACCAAGGTGCGGGGTGAAACTCTCTAGCTGCCGGACCAAGGAATTAAAGATACTTAACTTATCACTTTGCATATAATACACTACAAAAAGATTACTATTATTAGGATTACCGCGTTATGAGCTTATGGGAAACACATTCCTAGTTACTTTTAATAATCTGAATATAAATAAATACCTAGTTCAAAGCTATCTTTTTATTATTTTTATTTTATTTTAATTTAAATCCCCCCATTTTTATATAACGACTATCGAGTTAAATATTTGCTATTGACAATATTCTTCCATATTCTCTGTGGGATCGACCCCGACTCATAGTTGTGTAACTATATTGCATACGATCGTTTATATTTCTTTTCAAGAAGTATATTTGAACGTTATCAAATAATGGCGCCTCTGCCGGGGAATATGGCTTAGAAATTGTCTTTAGTATTTTTTTGACTTGTAGTCCTTTTTTTGTTTTTTTTAATCTTTTTTAATCTACTTTTCTTTATTATATGTTTTACTCTTCTTGAGATGTCATCTGAAAAAGTTTGTAGTGTTAAGTGTTCTTGCAATTTGTGTACTTTTGATATTATGAATTTTTATAAGCTAATTTTCTCAACAAAATAAATTGTGTGGGGACATGGAAGATTTATTGATACTGTGCTATAAATCAATATTTAAGTGCATGATTGATGAAGATAACTATGATTGGGATCTCTATAAATTAAATTTTGAGTTGAGTGCAAAGATTAAATCATATGACACCCAACAATTTAGTAATAGTATGTGTGAGGAAGAAAAAATACTTATAAGACAACTTGAAGAGCTAAAAGTTGAGGGCCAATTGATTGATCATACTTTTATTGATGTTGTCATTGTTGAGAAGAGTGCACTAGAGTTATGTAATGAAATAGATAATATTATTTTTAAAAACTCTAGTATGTGTAAATATGAGGGTGTAATAATAAAATAATTCATAAGTTAGGGCGCATTGGACCTCATTCCAATCATTTTTCCACATTATGTTTAGATGATGAGAAATTAATCGAGCCATCTGAGACTTTAGAAGAATGTATGGAGGAGGAAAATTGTGTCTATATTCTTCAATTTATTGTTCCAATATCGGAGAATTACATTCCTCACTTAGGATCCAAGAAGTGCATAATGCAATATCTATTGTTTGGGACCTTTATTTTTATAGCACCACCTCTTGAGAGTAATAGAAAAATTGATGTGAAATTAGGGGTGCAATTCATATCTTCAAAGTGGAAGGAAAAATAATAAAATTGATGGTGTCGTGCCGCGACGTTAAATTAAGCGCTTATTGGGAGGCAACCCAATTAGTAGTGTAACTTCTTATTTTATTTTATTTTTATTTTTATCTTTTTAGTATCACTTTTTTTTCTTTTCTTGTTTTTGCAGATTAGGGGAAGTCTGAGTACCCAAAAAATTTAAATTTGTTGAAGCAAAGGAGCATGTTTGAGCTTAAGTGTGGGGTGACGACCCTTGATGAAAATTAAGAGAACATGCTACTAGCTAGGCCTAAAGGCCTCAGGGGTTTTTTCTAACCCTTGTTTTAAATTTTATTTAATGCTTTGGGACATAGCATCTTTTTAAGTGTGGGGTAGAGGAATGATTCCTAGTTTTACTGTTTTATTGAGTCTTTTCTTTTTTTTAGGATGAGTTCCTTGGCTTTTGTTTTCGGTTGTTTTCCTAAGGATAGTCCCTTTGAACCGAGTGTCTTTTTTTTTTTTAGGAATAAATTTTTTATTTTTTTATTTTTTTGGAGAGAAAAAAAAAACCCCTTTTGAGTTATGTGATACTTACTATTTGGGCCTAATTTTTTTAGTAGTACTTTCTTGTGAATGTTTGATTAAAAAAAATGCAGACTCTTTGACATCTAAGCTCATGGTTGTGACTTTGTTTATAACTTAGTTTCTTTTGTAGTTTGTTATGATCTTGTCTCTCTTAGAAGTGGAATTGATCAATCTTGATTGATACTTGTGCCATGTGTAGTGAAATTTTGTTTATTTCATGTTTTTGCATCTTAGTCTAGAACTTGCCATGCATGTTATTGAAGCGATATAAAATGTGTTGCTTTGTTTAGGAGATGATAATAGACTTTCTTTGATTTGTCTGGTAAATATTAGCCTTTTCAGATATTTTATCACTAGTTAGCCCTTTTGAGCCTGTAGCTTTTTTTTTGGTAGCCATAGTTTTCCCCAAACTATTTTGTTGAATCCCTAGTTTTTGCATCTTGCTTCCTTGAGCATTATAGCATAGACTTATTCTAATTATCAATTCTGAGAAAAAATGATGGTTGAGTGAAAAAGTAATCAATGATAGCTACAAAGTGCTTAAAAGCCCTCTTTGAAGGAATGTGATATAAAAAATAAAAAAAACAAAACAAAAGAATGTGACATGAAAAAAAAAAAGTTACCTTGATGATGACCCTGATCCTTCCAAGGACATCGTGCACCTTAATGCATGTAAAATACGTAAGTTGAGGGTGACTATTATCAAGGAAAACTAAAAAAAAAAAAAATTTAAAAAAATGATTGAAACATTCTTGAGAGGATAAGAATTACTTGTAAAATAATTGTTGAAGAGAGGGCTGAAAATAAAGAGAAGAAAATAATGGGTTATGAAGTCTAAAATTGCAAAGTTCTTAAGGAAGTGTAAGTCACTATTACATAGTTTTCCTACCCGTCCCCTAGCCTACATTACAACCCGTTAAAGTCCTATTTGATTCTATTCAAGCATGCTTAATTAGTGGAGATGTACATAATGGGCAAGCATATGGTTTTTTGTGCATACATGTGAATTTTGTTTGTGAGTGTGAGAGTGTTCTTTGATGCTAAGTCCTTAATTTATATTCAATCTTTTGATTTGAGTGTGTGGACTATTTCTTCTTGTGAGGGCACTTGTTTCATGATAGATAGGTGATTTTATTAACTTTCTTTGATGAGAGTAGGTGAGCAAGCTTAAATTTGATGAGTTCAATGTCTTTCCTTGAGGTTAGAAAGTTAGAGGTTTGTTGTTTATTTGGATGACTTGCATAATGATTGACAAGTCTACTTGATGTTTTGAAATTGGTATATGGCCTAATTGTTTGTATTAACCAAAGTGATGACATTGCTAGTATGATTTTTTGGGATGACTTTTAATGTTTGCTCGAGGACGAACAAAAGTTTAAGTGTGGAGTGTTGATGTGAGGCTAAAAATGCATATTTTTAATCATTATTTCCTCACATTTATTATTTATATTTGTACTTTTTGAGCATGAATTTTATGAATTGTGTTAAATGGTATATTTTATTTGTAGGATTAAATTGGTGGAAAAATGAAGAAGTTTGGAGCTAAAACGAATTAAAGATGGAAGGTTGAAGAAGGAAATCAAGCAGACAGCTTAATGGATTAAATTTAATAAAATAATATATTTATATATAAAAGGAAATGGCGGCTGCAAATTGTGGAATTTCAATTTTTACGCTTGCTTCTTGCTGCTGCCACGTGGTAGCAAGTGAATTGTGCAGAATTATGTTGAGGCGGCAGTATTACTGTTCACGTGGCGAAAAAGGAAAAGGAATCCAATTCCTTTTAGTTTTGGATTCCTAATTTAAGGTGGACTCAATTATTTTATTTAGGGTTTTCTACATATATAAATAGTGCATAGAAATAATTATTTAAGGAGAAGAACCAAGATACAAGACAGAATATAAAGTTTCTTCTAGCTTAGGAACTTTGGGAAGAGCCGCCGTGGAGGCCGAAGAATTGTGGTTTATTCTTTCTTCTCCTTTATTATTTATTTGTATTCATGATTAATAAAAGATAGTTTAGCTGTTGTTCTTAACTTTTTATGATTAACACAAGTATATTTATTTTTAATAAATTTTGATTGTGTTTTTGAGATAATGAGTAGCTAACTTTCATAACTAGGGTTGTGGAACCATAAGCGATTAACAAAGTAAGAATAATAACTAAGTAATTCTTAAATAGTGTTGAAGCATGCATTGATAATTCTTTCTTCTAGAAGTCTTTTTAACGGTGTGCAACGTTAGAACTCGCCTTGTTGCTACTTGCTGGACCAAGGAGGTAATCAACAAGAAAAGAATTATCAACATAGATTTAGTGTGCTACTATATAATAGTCTATTGTCGATTGGTGCGAAGTAATAACTAAGCCAAACATCAAAGCTATCTTTTTATTGTTTTTATTTTATTTCAATTTAAATCCCCCCATTTTTATATAACGACTATCGAGTTAAATATTTTCTATTGACAATATTCTTCCATATTCTCTATGGGATCGACCCGACTCATAGTTGGGTAAATATATTGCATACGATCGTTTATATTTCTTTTCAAGAAGTATATTTGAACGTTATCAATGTAAAAAGGGGGAAGTTTTGTTGTAAAGGTTGGCTGTGGAATTAGGGGCATTGAACTAAGGGGGAACATTGTTGTTATTGGTACACTGAACAAAGGTGGAATTTATTGTGTGTTTGAATGAATGTCTTTACACTCACGTGAGGCTCTGTATAGGTTGTTTGTCATCATCAAAAAGGGGGGAAATGATAAGTGCTAACGCTCCTAGATGTTTTGATGATCTCCTCACAAGTGCAGGGACCTGGTTCTCTGCAGAGTATGAATACTCGTCCAGTGGTCAAAGTGCTGAACATCTGTAAAAGTTGTCTGCGTCAGAAAGTTAGTGAAGTTGCAGATGCCACTATGCATTTCTCAGTGCGAGGAAGAAGTACCTTATTGACAAATTCAAACAACAGTTGGTACTCTCCCTTCATAAGCTTCTTTTGAACACCCGCTCGATGCATGTTAGGAAGTTTAGAGCATTCCTTCACAAACTGTTTGGTGCATGACTTTCCCACCACGGATCTGATCCCCTCTCTGGGTACCTCTAGTATTTTCCCCAGCAGTTCTTCATCCAGATACAGACGTTTGTTCCCTACCCTGGTCTTGATGCTACCATATTTTGCAAATTCTACATTATAACAGGACTCTCGAACTTGATCTTCATGTAGAACATGGGATTTGGTCCTGAACAAGTGAGTCCACAATTGAATCTCCACAAGGTCAGACAGAGAGTCCATACCTGGCTTGGTAAGGATATCAGTATTAAACACCCTCCCTTTTAGAACCTTTTCCAGACGCAAATTATCTACAATTGTTTGTTTGCTCACTTCCTTGTCATCCTTACTTCTTTTGGTACCTGGTCCCTGTACACAGTCTTGCTTGAGAACAGGAGAGGTTTCTCTCTTCCTCTTTGATGGTTCCTTCTTCTTTTGTGAATCATTTCCCTTTCCTTTTGTAGGGTCTGCCTTCTTGACCGCAGGTTTTCTAGATTTCCCTTTGCCCTTTTTCTTCACTTGTTTTCCTTTTTCCCTTTTAACTGCCTCCAAGGGAGAGTCTTCGCCCACATACTCTTCTTCAGGAACTTCGATGGAGACATCCACCATATCATCAGTAGGCAAATTCGAATACCATATCACCATAATTTCTTTTCCTTCAATTTTCTACCGTAGTTGTTTCACTAGACTTCATAGCATCACCCATGAGTTTTTTGGGAAATTGCTCTAGTAAAGGGCCTCTTTTTTGTGTTTCTTCTGTGACCTTTTATTTTCCCTTTGTGGTGATAGGGACCATTCTCCTTTGCAGTCCCCACCTAAGAGGGACTTCGTCCTCGTTAGTGTCACTTGAATAAGTAGAAGGATGGAGACGAACCTTAGGTGTTTGATCGAAGACTGGTTTCGTATCTCTAAGCATTCCCTTTACAAAACTACCTCCTTCTTCATGTACAAAACTACCTCCTACTTCATGTAACACTCATTCCCTCTTCTGCACCAAACTCTCGATAACAATGCTTTCACTAGTTGCCAGAATGTTTGACCCTGAAGACTTACTCAGTGTAAGGTCTCCCTCGAACAAATGGTTAAATAACATGGTTGAAAGGGGACCAGGTTGATACGATGGTGCAGGGTTGTTGAGGTCTATGAGTGACTAGGAGTAAGAGGACTGGCTTCCGTGGTGTTGAATGGAGAGATAGTTGACATGTTTGTAGGACGGGGAGTAGAGGATGATGAGTAGAATGTAACTGGATCTATTTTTTTATGGAAGTCCAGTGTTTTCTTCAAAGAAGACGGTGACTGAGATATGTTAGAGAGGCAGAGAAATAATATTGGGGAGAAGAGAAGATTAGGGTTTTTCAAAGGACTTTGAGAGAGAGGAGTTTGAAAGATGAAGAGATGAAATTGAGGGAAGAGATAAAAAGAAAATGAAACGATGTGTCAGGTCCCTGAGTAGACGCGTTGCTTGGACTTGAAGCGATAGGACAACGGTCAGAAAGTCGATGACTGACACGTGGAGATCTCAAAGGTTTTCTTTTAAAAGTTTAAGTGAAATGTAGAGAGTGCCAACCTTTACACAGGACCATGTCCCTCTTTGCAAGTGATTTTTTTATTCCTGACCGGTTCTGATCATTCCTTGCTCCTGTGATTTTCCATGAGTGTATACCTGCAGTAGGTACATAGTTGATCTGACTTAAACAAAGCATTACAAGTAATGAGGATACCTTCCCTTCTGATCATAGCCACATGAAGATTGGATGTCTTTGGATAGGGTTAGCTTTGTACATCTTCATCATCCCTAACTTCAACCTGTTTCTCTCAAATTGATCCTTACTGAGGGCCTTTGTAAAAATGTCTGCAATTTGATCTTCAGTTCTGCAGTACTGCATGCTGATATTCCCTTTCTCAACATTATCTCTCAAGAAGTGATGTCTGACATCAATATGCTTTGTTCTCTTATGCTGGACTAGATTCTTTCCCATGTTGACTGCACTGGTATTGTCACACATGAGAGGAATAGTATGAATAAGTACTCCAAAGTCCTCAAGTTGCTGCTTGATCCATAATAGTTGAGCACATCATGATGCAGAAGATACACATTCAGCTTCAGTTGTGGAGAGGGCCGCTGAATTTTGCTTCTTGGTTCCCCCAAGAAATGAGTGAAGACCCCAAGAAATGTTCCATTCCGGAGGTGCTCTTCCTGTCCACCTGATATCTTGCAAAATCAGCATCTGCATACCCTACCAGATCAAAAGAATCCACTGCTGGATAGAAGAGGACCAGGTCCTTTGTCTTCTTTAGATACCTCAGAATCAGCTTGGTTGCTTTCAGATGCGACTCTCTAGGGCATGCTTGAAACCTTGCACACATTCCTACACTGAAGACGATGTCAGGTCTACTTGTTGTTAGATACAGCAGTGATCAAATAATACCTCTGTACATGGTTTGATTCACCAAAGCATCAGACTCGTCTGCTCCCATCATTGAGTTTGTACCCATGGGGGTGTCAATAGGCTTAGAGTCAACCCTATGAAACTTCTTTAGCAACTCTTTTATGTACTTCTCTTGACAAATTGAGGTGCCACTTGATGTTTGCTTGATCTGCAGTCCTAAGAAGAAATTCAACTCTCCGATCATGCTCATTTCGAACTCATTCCCCATCAAAGCAGCAAATTCTTCACACAGAGATCCAGAGGTAGCTCCAAAGATGATATTATCCACATACACTTGGATGATGAGCAATTTCTTTTCTCTTTTCTTCAAAAACAAAGTGTTGTCTATCTTGCCCCTCTTGAATCCATTCTTCAGAAGAAACTTGGATAGTCGCTCATACCAAGCTCTGGGAGCTTGTTTCAATCCATACAGGGCCTTGTTAAGTTTAAACACATGATTTGGGCAGTCGGCATCTTCGAAACCTAGTGGTTGTTTCGCATATACTTCTTCTTTTAGGTCTCCATTCAAGAAGACACTTTTAACATCCATTTGGAAGAGCTTGAATCCCATGAAGGCTGCAAAGGCAATAAGGATTCTGATAGCCTCCATTCTAGAAACAGGGGCAAAGGTTTCATCATAGTTGATGCCTTCCTCTTGATTATATCCCTCAACAACCAGTCTAGATTTGTTCCTTGTGATAACTCTATTTTCATCAAGCTTGTTTCTGAACATCCACCTGGTCCCTATAATGGTTTTGTCTGCAGGTCTAGGAACCAGGTGCCACACCTTGCTCCTCTCAAACTGCTGAAGTTCCTCTTGCATGGAATTGACCCAATCAACATCTTTCAAGGCCTCCTTCACATTTTTGGGCTCAATAGTTGATATGAATGCTGAGAATGCAACCAGATTTCTAGTCTTGAATCTGGTTTGTATTCCAGAGTTCAATGGTGAGATGAGATTATCAAGAGGGTGAGATAATTGATGCTTCCATCCTGATTTAGAGCTCAGGAGTTGAGGTTGATCTGTCTGTTCCTCTTCATTTTCGGAATCATCATTCTTAGATAGAGGTGACTTCTCTTGATCTGCATTATTGGATGGACCAGGTCCCTCATAGGACTTGTCAGCTTCGTTAACCTTTTTCGATTGACCAATGCCAATACCAATGGTGTTTTGACTTCCTTCAACTAGTGAACCATTTATTTCATCTCTCTGAATTTTAACAGCTCCTCAAGATCATCATCACCTTTCAGTTCAAGATTCTTCAAATCACCACTTTCATCAAAAACCACATGAACACTTTTTTCAATGCATAGTGTTCTTTTGTTGAAGACTCTGTACGCCTTGCTGGAGGATGAATACCCTACGAACACACCTTCATTATTTCTAGGATCTAACTTTCCCGAATCATCCTTGCCATTGTTTAGCACAAAACACTTGCTACCAAAAGCCTGGAAATAATTCAATTTTGGCTTTTTGTTGTTTAGCAGCTCATATGGTGTTTTATTCAGTAGAGACTTGATCAAACACCTGTTATTCACATAGCATGCAGTGTTAACTGCTTCAGCCCAAAAGTTCTGAGGAAGATCAGATTTTATGAGCATGGTTCTGGTAATATCGACCAGAGTTCAGTTCTTCCTTTCAACAAACCCATTCTGTTGAGGTGTTCTAGGTGCTGAGAAGTTACGATGAGTACCATTGTTAGCAAATAAGGAGTCTAGCTTTGCATTCTCAAACTTTGTTCCATGATCTGACCTGATCCCAGCAATCATGCAATTGAGCGTTGTCTGAATCATCTTGAAGAATATAATCAGCACTTCACTGGTCATACACTTGGACTTGAGGAACATAGTCCAAGTAAATCTTGAGTAGTCATCCACAATCACCAGGATGTACTTCTTTCCACCTCTACTCTGAATTTTCACAGGCCCATACAGATCTATGTGAAACAACTCAAGAGCTCTTGACGAGATTACTTGCTTTTTTGGCTTGAATGAGGATCTGGTTTGTTTCCCTTTCACACATGCATCACAGACTTTGTTGTCACCAAACTTTAGTTTTGTAAGCCACGAACTAGGTCCCTAGAGACAAGATTGTTCAATAAAGAAGAGCTCACATGACCTAGCCTCCTATGCCACAAGTTGGCACATTTTCACTTTGAGAACTAAGGCATGCCAGATCGTCTCCATGAGCAGCATTCAGGTCAGTCACATACATGTTTTTCCGTCTTCTGGCTGTCACGATCACCTCCTTAGTTGACACTCTAGTAACGATGCATTTATCTGAAAGAAACTTGACCTCGTTTCCCTTGTCACATATCTGGGACACACTAAGAAGACTATATTTTAACCCACTCACATAGTAAACATTTTCAATAGAATGTTCAAGTGATTTCCCAATTCTGCCAACTCCAAGAATATACCCCTTCTTTCCATCACCAAAAGAGACACCTCTGCCTTGAAGTGCCTTGAGTGAAAGGAAGTTTTCAGTGTTTCCAATCATGTGTTTCGAGCATTCATTGTCCATAAATCAGCACTGACTGCTACTTTCTTCACTCCCCTGCAACAAAGATTACTTGTTAGACTTGGGAACCCATTTTAATCTGAGTTCCCAGTAGGTTGATAAAGGCGTAACAAGAATACTTATTTCCCAATATGGCAGGTTAGTGCTTTTTATGGTTGAGGACTTGACTTAGGAGTGGGAGAATGTCCCCTTTTTGTGTTGTTTTCTGTTTGGAGTAGACTGAAAATTTTTCTTGTGACGCTTTCCAGGCAGAGCAGGCCTTTTTCAGGTGATCATTGCGACCACAGTGAAGACATAATAGATTATCTGACACAGACACATATTTACTGTGGGGATTGTAGGTTGGACTAATGTTCAAGCTACCTAACCCCTTCCTGTTGTAGTTACTTTGACTGGTGATGTAGGAAAGTAGCTTGGTGGAGCTAGTCCATTTAAGATAATTTTTTAGTTCTTCTCTAAGACTGACCAGGTCCCTCTCCATCTGATCATTTATTTCCAAGGCTAGAGCAAGTTTGGTCTCAGCAGTGTTCAGACTGGCTTCTAACTCTATTTGCAAGCTAGTGGCCTCCCTTTTTGTTTTCATAGATTTCTCATTTATTATGCTCAATTGTTCCTTGAGTTCTAGATTTTCAGTTTCTAGATTAATAACCAACATGTGGACAGTCATGACTGTCTTTTCTTTACTAAACCTATCTAGGCTGTTGTTCATAGAGTCCTTTTCAGCAGTTAACTCTATAACCGAATCGATCACAACATCAGTTAGGTTTCTCAACCTTCTAACAGAATAAGTATTCAAGTTTTGTTTAAGGTTGAGAAGAGTTACCTTTTCTTCATCTTCCTCGTCATTTGATTTTTCCATGAGGGCGAACAGGTCATCAAACACGTTTGCATCATCTCGAACAACCAACATGGATGCATCGTCCGGGCATTCTGATTCTCCTAACTCAGTTGAAGAGTCCCCCCAGACAGCTAAGGTCTTTTTCATGACATAGTCAGCTGCAACTTTTCTTGCATTCTTCTCAGGTACCAGGTCCCTCATTTTGTCTTTTTAACCTCCAGGTTTTTGATACTCTTTGGTATCAGCTTTGAACATCGAACAATCTCTCATAAAGTGTCTTGCCTTTCCATACTTGTGACATAGGTCACTCGCAATTGCAGTACAGAGAGGATTCCCTCCCTTTCATAAACCTCCATGTTTTCTCACAATTTTTTGAAATCTCTTGGTGATATAAGCCATATCATCCTCTTCACTGGAGATTTCACCTGATGAAACCTTGAGAGCGACAGACTTATCTTTCTTTACCTCCTTCTTTGAAGTGTCTTGGTTTCTATTCATTTCATGAGTCTCAAGATTACCAATCAGAGCATCCATCATCATAACCTTCAGGTCATTTGCCTCAGTGATGGCATCTACTTTGCTTGTCCATGACTTGGGAAGAATTCGGAGAATCTTCCTGACCTGCTTACTGGGGTCGATAGGCTCTCCCAAACATCGTAACTCGTTGGTTATGGAGGAGAATCTTGTATGCTTGTCATGAATAGTTTTCTCCTCCTTCATTGTGAAGTTCTCATATTGGGTGGTCAACATATCCACCTTCGATTCCTTCACCTGCTATGTGCCCTCATGTGCTGTTCACAAGCAGAGATGCAATTTTATTCTTCAGCACCTATACCACACACAAGTAACTTCTTAGCTTTATAGCTTTTCTCGATCTTCTTTCTGTCCGCCTTGTTGTACTGTTGGCGAGTCTTAGGAAGAATTTTTGTAATTTCTCCATCTTTCACCTCCACTGTTGGGATGAAAGGTCCATCTAGCACTATGTCCCACAACTCGCTGTCTTCAGCCATTAAAAATCGTGCATCCTTGTTTTCCACCAGCTATAGAATTGGCCATTGAAGCGAGGTGGTCTTGTTGATGATTGTCTTTCTTCTAGGTTCAGTGGAGCAACCATTTTTCTACAGGAATCTCTCTCTTAGTGTTAACCGTCTAGAGAGCACTTGCTTTGATACCAATTGATAGAATACGTGTGTCCACTATCAGTCAATGGACCGGATCCCTTGACTCAGCAAGAACGACAATAAAGCTCAAACAACAATTAAAAGACAACACAAGTAGTTTGCATAGAAACCTCTTTGCTCAAAGGAGTAAAACCACGACCTGTTATACATGATTTTCAACTGTTTTCACTAATCTCTTCAAGCAAAGGTGAACCACAGTTACAACACCAAATGAGATTAAGCTATTAATCTCAAAACTAAGTAATAACTCTATTACTTATTGAGCCTAAGCAGATACCACATTGCCCACTAAGCTATCAATCCTAGATAACTTAGAATTCAAGTAAACAGATACCATACTTCCCACTAAATCAACTATCTCGTAGATGACTTAGAATTTTGACTGAGCAGATATAACACTGCCCATTAAATCAGTTAACTCTAACCGATTTAGACCTTTTAAAAACCGAACAAGAGATCTGAATCCTTTAAGGATTAGGAACAGATTTACAATGTAAGTACGGAAGATATAATCCTAAGACAACTAGACAACTTGCAACACTATCAGTTCCCTGTTGCTCTTAAGGATGCTACTGTAGACACGTAATTTTTGACCGAACATAAGGTTTTACACCATTTTTTATTCCTTAAATATTTCTTCTAAGTCTATATTAAATTTTTTATTTTTCATCGTATTTTAGTAAGTTTATTTAAAATATTTAAAAACTACAAAAAATATATGTTTTCTTTTAATTTAATTTTGTTTTTAAAACTAGCTAGTATTTCTTAATTATATTTTTAGACTAGCTATTTGACTTTTCTTATATATTTTATTATTATTATTATTATCATTATTATAATTTTATTATATATTTAATTTATAAAAAATACCCATTATCCTCTCCTAAATTATCCCCACTACCCCAACCCACCTATACTACTCCCATATACCCACTACCAGATTATCCTCACACCACTCCACTCACCACCCCCACAATCTGCACAAAACCACAACACACACATACACTACTATATTAACAACCTTTCTGCACAACACAACGAGAAAAAAAAAACACAGACGAACACACACCCCACACCCCACATAATCAGAAACAACAATTTGTACAAGACACAAAAAAACCCAGAAAAATCAGAAAGCAAAACACAACACAACAACACAAAAAAATTTGCAAGAGGAAAAAAAACGTACATACAATATACACACCAACAACACTCCAAAAAGCATACACACACACAACACAAACACGACACAGAAAAAAGAAATCAGCAAAGAAAAGCAACACACACACAAAATGGACAGAAAAGAAGAGAAAAAAAGTCACACTATTTTTATATTATTTTTCCTTCCATAATTCACCATTATATTTGTATTTTTCTTCCTTCTTCATTACTACTTTCATATAAATACAACACATATACCATTACATACAATCTACAAAAGATTTGTGAGTGTTTTAATCGAGCTCCGATCAAGGTTTTGCGATATTTATTTTCTTTATTTGAGGTATAACTTTGCCTTAAATCTTTAATTTATTTATGGAAACTATATGATAAGTTTTCTTTTCTTTTTATTTTATTCATAATTTGATTGAAATGAAGAATGAATCAAGTGTTATATTTTTTGTTTAATGAATGAATGTAGCTTTAATCGATGATTATTTTCTCTTTATTTATTTTTATTTGTTAAGTTGTGATCTCTTAAAAATGAAAGGTCATGTCATTGTTCTTATCTTCATTTAGATAATATTGATAAAGTAGGAATTGTTAGGCTAAAAATAAGTAAAAAAGTTATTGTTGTTTTATTTTATCAATCAAAAAATGAGATTTATTTTTAATAATTCGATATAGTTTTATTGTATGAGAATGTGTATGCTTAGTTTTGACATCAACTTTAAGAATAATAAAAAAAATAAAAGATATGGAAATGATCCAAAATTGTATTCTAGAAGTTTAGTATTTTACTTTATTTTCTTTTTCTTTATAAGAAATAAATATTTTCTTGTAATGTTAAAACAAACATTTAGGCATATTAAAAAATATTTATTTCAATTAAGAATGTGGTTACACATATTTTTTGAAACATTAAAATAAACTCAAGGATGCGGTGACGCACCTTGTCCAATAATATAATTAACTTTCATTGATTTAAAGTAGAGACTTATAAAAAAAACGGATAAGATTATTACATGTGATAAAAGAAGACAGTTATGTCTATAAATGTCAAGACCAAGAATGCGGTTACGCATCTAGGTTGAGACCAAATAAAACATCAACAATAAAAATTGCGAGTGAAACTATGGCCTATCAACATATATCCAAAACATAATCATAATTTAAATATAAGTATATAAAGACAACAGTGCTAGAACCACGGGACTCAATGGATGCCTAATAACTTTCTCTCGTTCAATAGAATTTCTTATCCGAATTTTTAGTTCGCAGACTATTTTAAAGAGTCATTTTCTTTTGATTAGAATTAAACAAAAAGGTGATTTGAAACACCATAACTCAAATCCAAGTGACGTCTCTAAAAAGTAAAATAATTCCTAAATCAATATCGTCACTTAAATTGGAAAACCCATTCATCTGTCATCCGCAAAAAAAGGTGTGACATCTCTGGCGACTCCGCTGGGTATTGACTTTTACTTAATTTTAGTATTTCATTGGATATATTGTGTTTGATGGCCTAATGTGCTACATGCTGCTCATTTATCGTTTTTATAGTGTTGAATTGTATCAAATTGTTTTCTTTTGCACAACCATTATAATTCTTTGAACACAGTCACAGGAATGCAGCTATGCATCCTACTTTCTATTGAGATAAAGCTGAAGTGTCTTGACACCCAGTGAAAGATTTTTAGTCGCACATGTTAGGCGGAGTTGGACCAACAATGAAGTCGGAATAACGCTGCTACAGATATGTTGCTCCTCCTTGACTCAAGTTGTCCACTCGGGTAAGTTAGTCTAGATACCTATCTTCTTCATGGTTTGAACCAGTATAACTAAAACATAGACAGGGTTATCCTTAGAAGACTCCGCTTGTTTGCATCATTTACATGTGACTTAGTGAGCCTCAAAACAAGAGTTGGATCCATCCAGGATAAATATTCGTTTCTTACTTCTTCACTTAGATCATTTTATGTGTTATATGAAAATGTATTTATTTAGAAAGTATCTATAAATTGACCAATTTTAGTGTGATTAGTGTAAAGAATAGAAAAAAAATATCTTTTGATTTTACAAAGTAAAAAGAAGGAGAAAACACGAATATAGTTCTTCTTTTCAAAGTTTTTATACATATTATTAAAAATAAAATAACAAATTTTGCACTACTTAATGAAAAGAATAATATTATTTTATTTAGATTTTTTTTTTAAGTTTATAAAAAAAAATTAAAATATTTTACTTTCATAATAGTTCGAAAAATTGCATTTGTCAAAAATAAAATAAAATTAATATCTCAAAGTTTTTATTAATGTCCGATCTGAATGAACTACGCACACCTGATTCTCAACTCAATGAGATATGTAGGCAACCCTCCTCGGGTTCGGTGATTCATATTAAAATATTAAAAAAGAAGAAGTATTTCTTATTAAAAATAATGTTGTGTTCATAATCTTCCTGAACTACGTTTGACCTGATTCTTGCTTTGACAAGTTACGTAGGCAGCCTTATTTTGAGGTTTGGTCCAACTAAGGAAATATCTAGAAAGTCCTCATCACAAAAACTGGGGTAAAAAAAATTTTTTTTATTTATTCAAGATTCAAATAAAAATGTTTCTCTTCCTTATTTTAAAAATTAAAAAAAAATTGTTTAGGGTAAAAAGTTAATTAAAAAAAAATTCTTGACTTGGTTGGTACCAACATATTTATGAATATGCATAAAAAATAAGATAAAGTGTTAAACTATTTGGCAAGACAAACCAATTTTGTTGTGACCCATAGATTCTTTTGGTACTTCTTGATCTACTTATGTAATACTTGAGAAATTATCTTGTTTAAAGTAAAGGCATAAAACAATTCGACATCATTGTTTCTTGTGCATTGTGTGGTGAGCTTTAGATGTAAAACTCAAAGGCATGACTTTGTTGATCTAGAACTTGGCCCGAATGTAGTTTGAGGCTAAATTTTGAACGATATTTAACTTGGGAAATGATTATAGGCTTTCTTTGATCCGATTGTGCCTTTCAAGCCTACCAAATGACATGTTATACATAGAACTCCCATTTTGAGCATAAAACTTTTCATTTAAATAACCACATCTTAGCATATATCCTCTTGAGTGCATAAATGCACTATTCCTTGATATCTTCTCCCTGAGTGCACAATCAATTATTTACACAATGCCAAAGATCTAAGTTGGGTAACAAAGAGAAGAGGTCAAACATGTGAAAGTAAAAAAAAAATGACAAAGAAATATTAGAATGAAAAAATGAAAAAAAAACCTCCAACAAAGAGGAGAGAAAATGAGAAAAAAAGAGGAAGAAAATAAATGAGGAGAAGCTTTCAAGAAAACAAAGGTCAAATGTGAAAATGAAAAATATTGAGAGCATTGTGCAAATTTTAAGGAGGAAATAGTCAGTTTATACCAAATGAATATCCTACCTTTTCCTAAGCCTACATTACAAGCCAATGACAAGTCCTATATGATCTTATTTTTGTGTTTTCACATTAGTGGATACTTACATGAGGGCCAAGCATACGGTATCTCAATCTCATGCATTAAACATCTTTCTGAGTGTGAGTGACTTTAAAAAATGTCCTATGATCTAAATTATTCTATAGTGTGTGAAAAATGACTTTATTTGTTGTAAGGGCACTTGAAACATAAGGATATGAATAGTTCTAGTCTCTTAATTTATGCAAGATAGGCTGATCTTGTTAATACTTAAGAATGTTTGAGATACCATTTGAACCTATAGAAATTACTCAAAATTGACTTCAAATTTTTCTGAAAGTAGTTGAAGGTGATTCATATGCATAATACTAATTTTTGGTACTAACTAAAGTCAAAATAATCTCAATCATGAATTAATTTCTTTCTTTTCTCCTCTAGTATTTTTTTTTAAAGAGGTTTTTTGCAAGAAATTTTTTTTAGAAAAAAATAAATAATATTTTTTGTTTATTTACATGAACTACGTTTGACCTGATTCTTGTTTCGGCAAGATACGTAGGCAACCCTGGCGGTCTAACCAAATAAAAAATTCAAAATTCCATATTTGCAAAACACTAGGGCAAAAGTCATATTTTTAAAATTATTTATTTATTTTTCTATCCCAAAGCTAAAGTCAATCCCATCATTTAAAGTCGTATTTGAACCTTCATCCTCTCATTTCTTTCTAACCTTGTATAAAAGTCGTGTTTCAATCAAAGAAAGACCTTTGGATCAACCTTTGAAATGTCAAGAGTAAGTATGTTAAGGGTACAAATGATGAAACCATGAGAGAGTCTTATTGGTGAAAACCCTAATTGGGCATCCTAAGGCGAATGTGAGTTGAGAGAAACAAAAATGAGAGAGTCTTATTGGTGAAGACCATAAGTGGGCACCGTAAGGCGAAAGGAAGTAGTGAAAAATAAAAATAAAAATGAGAGAGTCTTATTGGTGAAAACCCTAACTCGACATCATAAGGCGAAAGTGAGTTGTGAAAAAAAAATGAGAGAGTCTTATTGGTGAAAACCCTAACTGGGCATCATAAGGCAAATGTGAGTTGAGAGAAATAAAAATGAGAGAGTTTTATTGGTGAAAACCCTAACGGGCACCATGAGGCGAGTGTGAGTTGAAGGAATCAAAGTGAAAGAGTTTTAGTGGCAAAAACCCTCGTGGACATCATAAGGAGAATAAGAGTTTGAAATTATTTATGACTTCGTCAAATTGTTTGAACTCCAACACAAGATTAGACGATCAATAATGGTTGATGAATAGATTGGATGGAAAAATTGGGTAATCAATTCAAATTGCATGTCATGATCAGTAGAGTCGGCTACCACACTCAGATAAGTTTTCTTTCTTTCTCTTTCTAAAAGAGAGTCTTCATCAAATCATTTTCTGCTATTCTCGTGCAGTGCATATTTTTTTCCACTTTTCATCGCTTTGTTTCATATGTCCTTGAGTCGAGTTTATGTCAAAAAAGTAAGAAAGGATTTCAAGACTTGTTACACTTTCTGGATTGTACAAGGCGAAGCATCAGGCCAATGAGTTATCATCTATCGACAAGTTTTGGATTCAGAAAAGTCCATGATTTAATGAAGGCTAAACAATAAGTAGCGTGAAACGTAGGCTAATATGGAATTTATGTCCCTCGAAGTAAGCAAATTTGAGTAAAATACAGTCAATCAATGACAAGCACTGGCCATTAGGAAATAAGTAAAACATAACAGGTGCTAGCAATCCTCGTCAAAAGGTAAAACCACAAACCAACCACCGCGTTTTTAAACTCACAATTTTTCTTTGTCGAAGCAGGGGTACAAGTTATTTCGAGATCAAAGATCCAAAAACCTAGATGTTCAATTCAGTCTACGAAGAGCTAAATGGCAACATTACACAAAAATTATAGTCCATAGTGGGTAAGTGTTTTGTTTGTCTTATTAGTCTATGAAACGTAGTATAGCAAGGACCCTCCTGAATAATGAGGCATAGCATAGAAAGGACCCTCTTGAATAATGTGACGTAGTGTAGCAAGGACCCTCCTGAATAATGGGATGTAGTATATCAAGGACCCTCCTAAACAATGGGACGTAGTATAGCAAGGACCCTCCTGAATAATGGGACATAGTATAGCAAGGACCATCCTGAACAATGGGGCGAAGTATAGCAAGGACCCTCCTGAACAATGGGGCGTAGTGTAGCAAGGACCCTCCTGAATAATGGGACGTAGTGTAGCAAGGACCCTCCTGAATAATGGGACATAGTATAGCAAGGACCCTACTGAATAATGAGACGTAGTATAGCAAGGACCCTCATGAATAATGAGACGTAGTATAGCAAGGACCCTCATGAATAATGGGACATAGTGTAGCAAGGACCCTCCTAAATAATGGGACGTAGTGTAGCAAGGACCCTCCTGAATAATGGGACGTAGTGTAGCAAGGACCCTCTTGAATAATGGGACATATTGTAGCGAGGACCCTCCTGAATAATGGGACGTAGTGTAGCAAGGACCCTCCTGAATAATGGGACATAGTGTAGCAAGGACCCCCCTGAATAATGGGACGTAGTATAGCAAGGACCTTCCTGGATAATGGGACTAGCAGTACCCTCCTGGATAATGGGACTAGCAGGACCCCTTGGATAATGGGATTAGTAGGACCCTCCTGGATAATGGGATTAGCAGGACCCTCCTGGATAATGGGATTAGCAGAACCCTCCTACATAATGGGATTTAGTTTAGCAGGACCCTCATAAACAATGGGAATTAGTGTAGCAGGATCCTCTTAAACCATGGGAATTAGTGTAGCAGGACCTTCCTAAACAATGGGAATTAGCGTAGCAGAACCCTTCTAAACAATGAGAATTAGCATAGCAGGACCCTCCTAAACAATGGGAAGTAGAGTAGCAGGACCCTCCTAAACAATGGGAAGTAGAGTAGCAGGACCCTCCTAAACAATGGGAATTAGCGTAGTAGAACCCTCATAAACAATGAGAATTAGCGTAGCAGGACTCTCCTAAACAATGAGAAATAGTGTAGCAGGACCCTCATAAACAATAAGAATTAGCGTAACAGGACCCTCATAAACAATGGGAATTAGCATAGTAGGACCCTCTTAAACAATGGGTAAGGTATTTAGGTTGGCCTAAAAAGAAGATTTTATTGCTTCGATGTGAGTGGTTTGACCCATCACATAGAGGCACAAAGGTGGACCATCAACATAATATAATTGAAGTTAAGCACACCAGGAAATACAGAAGTTATGATTGGTGGGTTGTTATAAAAAGTAAGCCTGTGGAAAGAATTGAAATTGACAATGTTTTAGATGTGGCGTATCAAAATGATGTTGCAATTGTTCAACAACAAGTTGATGTTGAATTGGAAACCACGCTACAACATCCTCAACACATATTAGAAGAAGTATTTGATGATGCGATAATGAATGTTGAGGAAGAAATATATGAGAATGAGGAAACTGAATCATTTGATGACGAAGAATGGGACGATAATGAAAATGAAACAACTAAGGAGGAAGAACGGGAGAATGATGGAATTGAAACAAGCGATGAGGAATAGTGTAGAATGTATATATAATATATGTAAGTTGGTGTATTTTGCTAATTTTATTTAATTTATGATTTATATATATTATATATGTAAATTTGCATACAGATGTCATCAGGCGGTGACAGTGATAGACATCGTGAGCATTTTGGAGTTAGCCAGACTAATAATGCTAAAAAGAAGAAGTCAATTAGGAGACCCACAGATCCTGAGGATATTCCAGGATCTATTTCTTATATGCCAGAGCGCATCAGTCATGATACTCATTTATTTGATGTTCCGTTTGGTATGACGGATCCTCGGCAATATTATCCTAATTACCGTCGACCAGTCGGTGCTTCCTCTACTTAACAGGTATTGCCTTCACGACGCTACGAGGACCTACCTTTACAGGTTATTCATCGACCACGACCCTTATCGGCAGGTAGGATATCGTATGGTACTCTATCTACCACATGTACATCTCCTCAGTTATCTGCCATGAGGATTGGAGATTCTAGTAGCGAGCAGTCGGATGCTATGGCCGGTACGCCTCCATTGACTCAATGTTTTTTGCATCTTAGTGTATCACCTTCATCTACAGCTGCATCTAGTGCTACACTAGATCTTGCGATGCCTGCTCTAGCTCTTGGACAGAAGGACAGACTTGGTAGAGTCATGATTGAGCCGGATGGATCATCGTAAGTTTTTTTTGTTATCTATTTTTTAGTTTATTTTATTTATTTCTTATACTTTAATATATTATTCATGAACTAACATATTTGTTATGTGTTTTGCAGGTGGCATCCTGCAAAGGATGTTGTCCGGGATTTAAAAGACTGTGTTAGAAGACTTTACACACATGCTTATCACTCTTGGAGCGAGATTCCAAACAATATACGCTAGACGATGTTTAATGAATTTAAGGTATATAATTTTTAGTTAAGTTTAATAATTTTAGTATACTTTACCTATTTTTTTCTATCGATCTAATTAACGCTATTCAATTTTTTTCCAGACTATGTGTACTTGGGAGTTGAGGTACAATTTGGTCAGTGCGCCCACATTTGAGAGGAGGGCATCCATGAGACTATCTAGCTGGCTAAAGAAAGTTTGGGACTCTGATCAACGTCCGGGTTGGATGCTGCCTCATGTTTTTGATGATTTACGTGCATATTGGAACACAGAAAAGTTTAAGGCTATTTCCGAACAAGCCAAAAAGGCTAGAGGCAGTCTTAAGGGTGGCTCGTTGCACACCGAAGGTGCAAAGACAGTTGGAACAATTATAAGAGAGATGGTAAGTTCTAATTCAAATTTTTAAATAAATAATTAGTTGATTCATATATATATATATATTGTTATAAATTTCAGTTTTTATTTATAGGAAAAAGAATTGGGGCGCACTCCTATTGAACCGGAGGTTTTCAAGAAGACACATGTGAAGAAGAAAGAAAATGAGTCGGATCCGGATGTGTGGGTCGAGGAAAGGGCTGAACGAGTTTTTGTAAGTTATTTAATATGAATAATATATATTAATAGTGAATATATTTATGATATGTATATATATTAATGTCAATTTTTATATTTAATATGCAGAATGTGTTTCAATACGTCGCTGAGAATCTGGATAGTTCGGTCGAAATGACACATGAATTGTCCACCCAAATTTGGACAGAGAAAGTGGTAGGGGGGACACACAAGGGTAGAGTCTATGGTCGAGGCTCTCGAAACGATGTAAGAAGACTCTAGTCGGACTTAGAAGGTATTGGATCATTACGTCAAGCCAAGGCACTTGACGGTGTTCAGATTGCTGCTATGTCGGCTCAAATAGCACAACTTACATCGGCACTGGCTGAGTCGGAGCAGAGAAGAGTAGCTGAACAACAAAGCATGAGACTGTTCAGCAAATCAAAGAACAAGTGATGAACCTTGCTCGTCGACCTACTACTTCTGCTCCCGAGGACATCGACGACGACAGTGAGGAGGATGAGGATGATTTTGTAGATGCCACTCCCTAGTTTAGGTCTCTTTTGAAACACATTTTGAAACACTTTATAAGTTTTTGTATTGTGATTTCTTTAGTTTTGAAGATTGATTTAAGTTTGATGTTGTATATGTTGTGTGTTTACATTATATTGTTTGTTGGGCTGCTTGTATATGAATTGAATTGAATTGATTGGTTTATATTTGCAGGTGGGCAACAGAAACTGCCTATTTCTGCTGTAAAAAAATTGCAGAAAAAAGCGACGGACAGGGTGGTTTTGTCTGTCGCTTTTTTGCATTATTTTTTTCAAATAAACCCAGAAAAGTGACGGACAGTATCCTTTAATCCGACACTTTTCTGGGTATTTAAAAAAATTAAATTCCAAAAAAGTGACGGACAGTGTCCTTTAGTCCGTCGCTTTTCTGGGATTTTTAAAATATTAATTTCCAAAAAAGCGACGGAGTGCGTCGCTTATTGGAAATAAAAAATAAATAAAAATATAAAAGAAGTGACGCAGTCCGTCGCTTTTTGAAAAGCGTCGAGCCGAAAAGCAACGAACATGACTGCGTCGCTTTTCCGTCGATTTTGACCAAAAAAGTGACGCAGTCCGTCGCTTTTTGCCGTCGTTTTTGACAGTTATTTTAGTAGTGTTAAAACTAAACAGAAATAGAGAGGAGCGTGATCCATGTATTATAATTAGACAATACCTCCAATTTTCCAATGGTTGTTGGCCTATTACACCATTCCTTTCTTTTCTTAAGCTTTAAATCAAGTGTTGCAAATATTTGTAATGTAAATCAACCTACCTGATCACTCATCCATCACAAATTTCATTAGGTGAAGATAGATATTTATAAAATCTTTTTGGAGTTATGCATGTCATATTTCCATATATATATTTATAGATATAGGCCATGTTATTTTTCTCAGAATCATTCCAAGTTTAAGATCTCCAATTATCTTCATTATACAAAAACTATTCCTCATATTATTGTACCATGGGTACTATGAAAATCAACCCAGAACATGAATTTGATGGTCAATTCTCCATCAACACAAGTAGTAGTAGACTTTTAGACCCTGAGGAGTTTAAAAGGCAAGGCCATATGATGGTTGATTTCCTAGCTGACTACTTCCAAAATATCGAAAAATATCCTGTTCGTAGTCAAACTATTACCAGACTCCGCACCATATAAACCGGAACCAATAGAAAAGATACTGGAAGATGTGGAAAGGGATATTTTTCCTGGGTTGACACATTGGCAGAGTCCAAATTTCTTTGCTTACTTCCCTTGTACTTCAAGCACTGCTGGGATTTTAGGTGAAATGCTAAGTGCTGGTCTTAATGTGGTTGGGTTTAGTTGGATAGCATCACCAGCTGCTACTGAACTAGAAAGCATTGTCATGGATTGGCTTGGTAAAATGATAAATCTTCCCAAGACATACCTTTTCTCTGGTGGGCATGGTGGTGGAGGTGTTATACAAGGTACGTACATACGTATAGTATTGTTGGAATTAAAATTACCATGCACCTTTTGAAATACTGTCAAATGATCGAACGATATATATTCTAGGTTGATAAACGATATTCCTAGTTTTTTTTTAGACGTTAATTTTAACATTTTATTTTACTACCGGCCAGGTACAACTTGTGAAGCTATGTTGTGCACTATTGTTGCTGCAAGAGAG
>JAJOOE010001462.1:0-29284 GCA_036250405.1 Solanum raphanifolium | reverse complement strand
AACTCGTCCTTTGGACAGTGCTTCACTATTTCAGGCATAACTTTTTACTCCAAGGTCGGAATTGGGCAAACTCGGTGGCGTTGGAAAGAGGACTCAAATACCTTTAATTGGATAGGTAAAGGTCCACCTAATTCATTTTGAGCTAAAAGATATGACCATTTAAAGTTGACCCTTACAACTCACTAGTTCAAATGACTAGTTTCCGGACGTCACAGTCATTTCTCATCATTTCATCACGTTCTCAACTCCAAACTCACATGTGAGGCTCTAGTTTCACTAGTTCGTTTTTAGGGTCGTTACAAGTGTTCAGAAGTTGGTGGGTGCGTGTAGTTCGAGGTAATTTCGCGATTTACCTGACTGCTGTACTCCTTTTTCGAGCCTTTGTTTTTGGCACTCTTGTTTTGGTCATATCTCTCTCATTTTAGCTCGTTTTTGGGTGATTGGAAGTCCCACGTGTTGAGAATTGTCGTGACTTCATCATAGAGTGTTCAAGGAGTGTTGGGAACCATTAGATCCTTGTAGATTCTGAGTTTGGACTGCTGTTGCTTTTTTTTTTTTAGTTGATTAAAGTGTTGTTTCTTGCTTGTTGGTTTTTGCTATGTTTTAAGCCTCGAATTGTGTTCCATTTTGGAACATAAGTTTGGGGTGCTGTTTAGGATTTCTTGGTGAAGTCAAACTCGGACAGTTCGGTGCGGGTCTCACGATTCCAGTTTTGGCTCCAAATTTGACCCGTCTCCGTTTGTTGTGATTTTGGTGTCTAAATGACCGTACTAACGTTGTGATCCTATATTTGATAGAGTAACAGCGTTCAAAGGTCGTTCGGGAAGGAAAAGCTCCGATAAAGTGATTTGGAGCGCACAGGGTCAGCCTTAATGTAGGCTACGATTTCCTTTCTTTTGGGTTGAGCTTAATTGTGTAAAGGCATGTCGATTGGAATGAATTGTGGGTGGGTACCAGTTTCCTCCCTTACTATGATTAGATACCTCATGTTAGGATCAATTGGCCATGTTTCGGGTATAGTATCATGTTAACCGATTTAGTAGAGTTGTATGCTTATGTGCTAAATGTTATTGTATGCTATATATTGTATGCCTTGTTCATCCTTAACCGTAAGCATGATGTCCTTAGTCTAGGTTAGGCTAGCATTGCCTTAGACTTATGACCTGTGTGGGCTGGATAGCCTTGACTTGCGGCCGACGTCGTTCGGATGACTTAGATCCTTGTAGACTAGAATAGAAGACTTGACCTCTCTGTGTCTAGATTCTATCCTTTCTTATTGTTTTTACCCTTTTTGCTCAGTCGGCCTATGATGCCTACTGAGTACCTGTTGTGTTGGTACTCATGCTACGCTTTGCATCTATTTCATGATGCAGGTCCCCGTACCAGTTACCAGCGGTGATTAGTTCCAACCTTCTTTTGCAGCTATGATTCGGAGACGAGGGCGGGCACTTGGCGTTTTGGGTTTGTTCTGTCTCCTTCTTTTGTTGTATCTAGTCTTGTTGCCTTTGAGACACACTCTGTTGTGGTTCACTTTTGGGACTTGTACTCTTTATTAGATAGCTCTGTACTAGTGACTTCCAGGTTCTGGGAGGGATTTCTGTATATATTTATTTTGGGTTGCTTTCACCTTGTTATTCTTGTTTAGTTTATTGTTATCGTTTGTTTCTACCCTTTCGCTCATTGCTTGATGTTCTGGGTTACGGGCTGGCTTACCTAATGGTAGGGTATAGTAGGTGCCATCATGACTCGAGAAATCGGGTCATGACAAGTTGGTATCAGAGCCTCAGGTTCACCGGTCTCACTTGTACAGAACTAACGTCTAGTAGAGTCTTACTGATCGGTGCGGAGATGTCTGTAACTTATCTTTGGGAGGCTACAAGATGTCCTTAGAATGATTTCCTCTTTTGTTTCACTTTCGTGCAGCGTGTGTCTTATTGGTTCCTTGAAATCTCACTTGTTTCACTCTTTCGCAGGATGGCCCACTCGCGAGGTGGCGCGGCTGGGGGTGATGCACCCAGGCTTGGAGACAGAGCCCCAGCTTAGGTAGACGCCGACGCCGAGGTCGAGAGAGGGCCGCAACATCAATCTAGGAGAGAGAGGAGGATCCAGAACCAGTAGCAGACCCTTCAGCACTTCGTATACTAGATCATCCAGTAGGGCCGGGGCCAGCCCAGTTGCCACCCGGACTAGTTCTGATTCCAGATCTCCAGGCCACTATTGCTCAGCTCTTAAGTGTGCTTGGGGGAATGCAACAGCCACCCGCCCTAGTTACACCAGCACTAGTACCGCAGGATCAGCCTATAGTGAGGGCACCTCAGGTCGAGGTACCACACGAGGGAGTACAACTCTTGGCAGTAGATAGACCTATGCCGCTCGAGGACCAAAAGATGCTTGGTGTGTTTCTCAGGTTGACACCACCAAGGTTTTCTGGGGCAGTGGGTGAGAATGCCTACGAGTTTCTTACTAGTAGTGAGAGGCTTCGCACTTTGGGCCTTGTGGAGTCTAGAGGGGCTGTCTTCATTGCTTACCAGCTAAATGGGCCAGCCAGGCAATGGTGGCGCACATTCATTTAGACCAGTCCAGTTGTATCTCCACCGGTATCATAGGATGAGTTTTCTGAGGCGTTCTTGGCCAAGTTTATCCCTCGTAGCGTCAGAGACCGCCTCAGAGATCAGTTCTGCAGGTTGGAGAAGGGCTCCATGTCAGTGGCAGAGTACGAGATTAGGTTCCATGAGCTCTCCCATCATGCCGAGATGATATTACCTACAGAAGAGGAGAGAGTTAGGTGCTTTGTTCGTGGGTTGAGATTGCAGCTTCGGCTTGAGACCCAGTCCTTAGTTTCTGCAGGTCGATCTTTTTTAGATGTAGTTGACCATGCTAGTACTATGGAGCATCTTTGTCGCGAGGACCAAGGGGGCAGCGAGAAGAGGGCTAGGCATGAGGGCAGCTACAGTGATTCCCGCCCCAGGTCTATAGATTATCATGTCAAGGACGAACGATGGTTTCGACAGTGTCAGTCTAGCAGACCTACACAGGCCTCTCTTCAGGCATCAGATGGTGGTCGGAGTGAGGCTAGTTCGAGTCAGGGCCGCGGGGTGTTTCAGTCGGGTTCTTCAGGCCATAGTAGTCGTTCTTCTGGAAGTCCCCCTCGACAGGGTTGCTATGAGTGTGGTGAGATGGGTCATTGGGCCAGGGACTGCCTCAGCATAGTCGGATTGCTCCCGCTCCTCATGCAGCTCCCCTAACTTTACCAGCACCTCCAGCTAGAGGCCGTGGTCAGGGTCAGGACCATAGAGGTGGTTAGCAGGGTATACGAGGTGGTCCCCGATGAGGCAGGTCAGGTGGTAGGTTTGATGGTCAGGGTAGAGGCAGACATAGCCATTTCTATGCAGCTCCAGCGAGGGCGGAGGCTGAGGCATCAGACGATGTGATCACAGGTACTATTCTTTTATGACATCATCCCCCCTTGGCTTTATTTGATCCAGGCTCTACTTTTTCGTATGTTTCTGTTTACTATGCCTCTCGATTGAGTATGATGTCTGAGCCTTTGGTTGCGCCGTTACGTGTGTCGACCCCCGTGGGTGAGTCTTTAGTAGTGGATCAGGTATTTCGATCTTGTTTAGTTACTATCCAGGGGAGTGACACCCAGACTGACCTTATATTGCTTGACATGGTTGATTTCGATATGATTCTAGGCATGGACTGGCTATCCCCTTATTGCGCTGTTTTAGATTGCTTTTCTAAGACCATTACCTTAGCCATTCATGGTATCCCTCCGGTGGTGTGGCAGGGATCTCGCGATAGGACACCAGTTGGGGTTATCTCTTTTATTCGTGCTAGGAGGCTAGTGGCTAGTAGATGGCTATCATATTTGGCCTATGTGCGTGATGTGAGTAGGGAGATTCCTCCGGTTGAGTCAATTCCTGTTGTTCGTGACTTCTTAGATGTGTTTCCTACTGACCTACTTGGCCTACCCCCAGAGCGTGATATTGGTTTTTCGATTGAGCTCGAGCTAAGTACTCGGCCTATTTCTATTCCGCTATATTGGATGGCTCCTGCAGATCTCAAGGAGCTCAGTGTTCGGCTTCAGGACCTCTTGGGTAAGGGATTTATCAGACCTAATGTATCACCTTGGGGCGCTCCCGTTCTTTTTGTTAAGAAGAAAGATGGTACGATGCGCATGTGCATTGACTATAGAAAGTTGAATAAGGTGACAGTAAGGAATCGATATCCTCTGCCTAGGGTTGATGACCTATTTGACCAGCTACAGGGAGCTTCAGTGTTCTCTAAGATTGATTTGAGGTGCGGTTACCACCAGTTGAGGATTAGTGCAGCGGATATCCCCAAGACTGCATTTAGGACCCGTTATGGCCATTATGAGTTCTTGGTGATGTCATTTGGGTTAACTAATGCCCCTGCTGCCTTTATGTACTTGATGACGCGTGTGTTCAGGCCTTATCTTGATTCCTTCGTCATAGTCTTCATTGATGACATTTTGTTATACTCGCGGAGTAGGGGTGATCATGAGCAGCATTTGAGAGTTGTGCTCTAGACTTTGAGAGATCAGCGGCTTTATGCCAAGTTCTCAAAGTGCCAGTTTTGGTTAGACTCTGTAGCGTTCTTGGGGCATGTTGTATCCAAGGAGGGCATTATGGTTGATCCGGCGAAGATTGAGGCTATTCGTGATTAGGCTAGGCCCACCTCAGTTACTGAGATTCAGAGCTTCATCAGACTAGAAGGCTACTATAGATGATTTGTGGAGGGTTTCTCTACCTTGGCAGCACCTCTGACCCGATTGACTAGTGTTGATCTTCCCTTTGTTTGGTCAGAGGAGTGTGAGGCGAGCTTTTTGAGGCTCAAGGAGTTATTGACCACCGCTCCTATATTGACTCTTCCAATTAAGGGTGAGGGCTTCACGGTTTATTGTGACATATCCGGCGTTGGTTTGGGTTGTGTATTGATGCAGCAGGGCTGGGTTATTGCTTATGCGTCGAAGCAGCCTAAGATTCATGAGAACAATTACCCCACCCATGACTTAGAGTTGGCGGTGGTAGTTTTCGCACTTAAGATTTGTAGGCATTACTTGTATGGAGTTCGATGTGAGATCTATACCGATAAAAGAGTCTTCAGTAAATCATGAGCTAGATGGACCTTAATTCGAGGCAGTGTCGTTGGATTGAGCTCCTGAAGGACTATGACCTCTCTATTCTCTATCATTCGAGCAAGGCGAATGTGGTAGCGGACGGCTTGAGCCGAAAGGCGGTGAGTATGGGTAGTCTAGCCTTCTTATCTATTGAGGAGCGACCCTTGGCTATGGACATTCAGTTCTTAGCCAATAGTATGGTTCGGTTGGATATCTCAGATTCTAGACGTGTGTTGGCCCATATGGGAGTTCAGTCTTCTTTGCTTGATAGGATCCGTGGTTGTCAGTTTGAGGATGAGGCCTTGGTGGCCCTTAGAGATCGAGTGTTAGCGGGTGATGGTGGTCAGACTACCTTTGATCTTGATGGAGTGTTGAGATTCGCCGGCCGCATCTGTGTTTCGAGAGTTGGAGATTTGATTCAGTTGATACTTTCTGAGGGCCGTGAGTCTAGATACTCTATCCATCCGGGCACAGCGAAGATGTATCGTGATTTGAGGCAGCATTACTGGTGGAGTGGCATGAGGAGAGATATTGCTGACTTTGTTTCTCATTGCTTGTTCTGCCAATAGGTAAAGACCGAGCATTTGAGGCCTGGTGGTGAGTTTCAGAGATTACCCATTCCGGAGTGGAAGTGAGAGCGTATCACTATGGACTTCATTGTGGGGTTGCCTCGGACTTCTAGAGGTGTTGACAGCATTTGGGTCATCATTGATCGATTGACCAAGTCAGCACATTTCCTTCCTGTTCAGTCTTCATTTAGCGCCGAGAGGTTGGCTCGTATCTACATTCGGGAGGTGGTTCGACTTCATGGGGTGCCAGTTTCTATTATATCAGATCGGGGTTCTCAGTTCACGTCTAGCTTTTGGAGGACCTTTTAGGATGAGTTGGGCACTCGGGTTGACCTTAGCACAGCTTTCCACCCGCAGACGAATAGCCAGTCGGATCGTACTATTCAGGTCCTTGAGGATATGTTGTGGGCCTATGTTATGGATTTTTGAGGTCAGTGGAACCAGTTCTTACCTTTGGCGGAGTTTGCGTACAACAACAACTACCACTCTAGTATTCAGATGGCCCCATTTGAGGGGTTATATGGTAGGCGTTGTCGCTCTCCAGTTGGTTGGTTTGAGTCTACAGAGCCTAGGCCGCGTGGTACAGATTTGCTTCAAGAGGCCCTAGATCAGGTGAGGGTGATTCAAGATAGGCTCAGGACGGCTCAGAGTAGGCACCAGAGTTATGTGGATCGGAGGCGCCGACCTTTAATATTCTCTGTTGGTGATCGGGTATTCCTTTTTTTGTCGCCCATGAAGGGCGTGATGGGGTTTGGGAGGCGAGGCAAGCTTAGCCCCAGGTACATTGGGCCTTTTGAGATACTCCGGACAGTTGGGGAGGTTGCTTATGAGTTGGCCCTACCTCCAGCATTTTCAGCCATCCACCCGGTGTTCCATATCTCGATGTTGCGGCGATATGTTCCTAATGAGTCCCATGTGCTCCAGTATGATGCTGTCGAGTTGAATGATCGTTTGACATTTGTAGAGGAACCAGTTGCCATTCTAGCCAGATATGTGAGGAGATTGCACTCAAGAGCCATTCCTGTTGTTAAGGTCCGTTGGAGGCATCGTCTAGTCAAAGAGGCTACCTGGGAGATCGAGCAGGAGATGCGAGAGTAGTTTCCCGGCTTGTTTGAGCCTTCAGGAACTTCTTAATCCTTTTTTTCGAGGATGAAAGTCCTTTTTAGTAGTGGATATTGTAATGACCCTCCAGGTCATTTCTGTGTGTCGTTTAGAGCATTCCTGTAGCGACTCCAAGTCATTTATGACTTGTTGGGACTGACAGTTCAGTCACCTGGTCGTTCGTTTGGTCTTGGTGCGAGTTTTTATGTTTTGGAGCTTATGAACCTTGAACGATCATTTTCGATCAAAAGTTCAAGAAGATGACATCGGAATCCAATTTTGACGATTCTATCAGCTCCAGAAGGGTCATTTTAGGCTAGTAGCATGGTCGACATGACTCCCGAGTTTTTCAGTGTGAGTCGGTGCGATTAGGCATTTTAACTCTAAGTTTAAGCCTAAGTTTGACTTTGGTCAACATTCTGAGCAAACGCGCTCGGATGAGAATTCCGTCAACGCGGTTATCTCTGGAATGTCAAGTTTGGTCTAGTTTGACCCTTCTTTTGTGTCCCGAGGTTTTCGATATCCTTCCGAGCACTTTTGTGGTTTTTGACTTAAATTGGCATTTGGAAGTGCGACCCACTTTTTATTGAGATGACCTTTGATGAAAATTTTTACTGCGCCGTTGAGTCCGAAATATCAAATTTGGTATGATTGCATATCTCGTTTGCGTGTACGGGGTTCCGAACGAGTTCGGAGCACCCCGTCGGAGTTTTTTGTTTTGGAAAACATTGCAGCAAATCTGCTATTTATTGCAGAAAAACCAGCAACCTTTTCGCAACCTTCAAACTCTCATAACTCTCTCATCTTTTGTCCGATTTTGGTGATTCGAAGTGTGGGAGCTTCGTATTTTAGGTGGATTTGCTGTAGAATGTTCGGAAGTTGTTGGGTGAACGTAGTTCGAGGTAATTTCGCGATTTACCTGACTGCTGTACCCCTTTTTCGAGCGTTTGTATTTGGCATTCTTGTTTTGGTCATATCTCTCTCATTTTAGCTCGGTTTTGGGTGATTCGAAGTCCCACGTGTTAAGAATTGTCGTGACTTCGTCGTAGAGTGTTCAAGAAGTGTTGGGAACCATTAGATCCTTGTAAATTCCGAGTTTGGACTGCTGATGCTTTCTTTTTTTTTAGTTGATTAAAGTGTTGTTTCTTGCTTGTTGGTTTATGCTATGTTTTAGGCATCGAATTGTGTTCCATTTTGGAACATAAGTTTGGGGTGCTGTTTAGGATCTCTTGACGGAGTCAAATTTGGACAGTTTGGTGCGGGTCCCACGATTCCCGTTTTGACTCCAAATTTGACCCGTCTCCGTTTGTTGTGATTTTGGTGTCTAAACGACCGTACTAACGTTGTGATCCTATATTCGATAGAGTGATAGCGTTCAAAGGTCGTTCGGGAAGGAAAAGCTTCGGTAAAGTAATTTGGAGCGCGCACGGTTAGCCTTAAGGTAGACTACGGCTTCCTTTCTTTTAGATTGAGCTTAATTGTGTAAACGCATGTCGATTGGATTGAATCGTGGGTGGGTACCAATTTCCTACCTTACTTTTATTAGATATCACATGTTAAGATCGATTGGCCATATTTCGGGTATAGTATCATGTTAACCGGTTTAGTAGAGTTGCATGCTTATGTGCTAAATGCTATTGTATGCTATATATTGTATGCCTTGTTCATCCTTAGCCGTAAGTATGATGTCCTTAGTCTAGGTTAGGCTAGCATTGCCTTAGACTTATGACCCATATAGGCGTGATAGCCTTGACTTGCTGCCGACATTGTTCGGATGACTTAGCTCCTTGTAGACTGGAATAGCAGACTTGAGTCTGATAGTTTGAGTCTTAGATTAGGCGTTATCGCTACTTGCTGCACTTCTGTATCTTCCCCCTATCATTATGCGGTTTCGACGCATTCTCGGAGGTTTGGTGCATCACTAGAGGCGTGGGATTGAGATAGTATAGGCTTGGAGCCTTTTATGTGATGTATTAGAGTGGACGGCATTCCACCGTGGTTGTTGTTGGATTGAATCCAATTGGAGATACCATCACCCCCGGGGTAGTTCTTTCTAGCTGGGCTGGGAACGTATCGCTGGCTGGGTAGACTCGGTGATATCGGTGATCGCCCCCGGGCCTCTCTTTCTAGCTGGGCTGGGAGTGTGCTGCTGGCTTGGTGTCCCCGGGTTACTCTTTCTAGTTGGGCTAGGAGCTGACTGCATGGTAGGACGACTCGGGATATCTACCTCACTCATGGGTCCCTTTTTCTAGCTGGGCTGGGAGTGGACTGTTTGGTTGGGTGCCCCCTAGGGTCACTCTTTCTAGCTGGGCTGCTGGCTATGTGGAGTCTGATGGATTATCTTAGTTACTTTGGGCTGGGAGCCCGATTTTTCTTCTTTCTCAGTAGACTTAGCTTTTCTGTGTACCTGTCGGGCTTATAGGGGTTCGTTCAGGTTTGATTTGAACTTGCGCACGAGTGTACCTTCTGGGCATATGGCGGTCCAGTTAGTTTTAGTTTAGTTGTACTTAGTTTGTTTCTGGTATGCTCGTGTGCTTTCTTTTCATATCTGCTTTGACCTCTCTGTGTCTAGATTCTATCCTTTCTTATTGTTTTGACCCTTTTTGCTCAGTCGGCCTATGATGTCTATTGAGTACCTATTGTGTTGGCATTTATGTTACGCTCTGCATCTATTTCGTGATGTAGGTCCCAGTGCCAGTTACCAGTGGTGATTAGTTCCTGCCTTTTTTTGCAGCTGTGATTCGAAGACGAGGGCGGGCACTTGGCATTTTGGGTTTGTTCTGTCTCCTTCTTTTGTTTTAGCTAGTCTTGTTGCCTTTGAGACACGCTCTGTTGTGGTCCACTTTTGGGACTTGTACTCTTTATTAGATAGCTCTGTACTAGTGACTTTCAGGTTTTGGGAGGGATTTATGTATATATTTATTTTGGGTTGCTTCCGCCTTGTTATTCTTGTTTAGATTATTATTATCGTTAGTTTCTGCCCTTTCACTCATTGCTTGATGTTCTGGGTTACGGGTTGGCTTACCTATTGGTAGGGTATAGTAGGTGCCATCATGACTCGAGAAATCGAGTCGTGACAAGAATCCATCGAGGTAAGTGTCATAATGGCCAGTCAGGTTGTTTCAAGTGTGGGCAAGAGGCTCACTTTATGAAAGATTGTCCTAAGAATGGGCAAGGTAGTGGATGTCAGGGAAATAGATCCCAATCTTCATCAGTTGCTCTACCAGACAGGGCTGCATCTAGAAGAGCTACTTTCCGTACTGGCGAAGGATAAAACCGTCTTTATGCGATCACTAATCGCCAAGAGCAAGAGAACTCTGCAGATGTTGTCACTGGTATGATCCAAGTCTTTGACTTTTCTATTTATGCTTTGCAGGAGCGAGTTTATCTTTTGTAACTCCATATGTTCTATCAATTTTGATGTTATATCTGAGCAACTTAGTGAACCATTCAGTGTTTCTACACCTGTTGGTGAGTCTATTCTGGTAGAGAGAGTCTATCGTGATTGTGCCATTTCCGTCAATCACAAGAGTACCATGGCCGATTTAATTGAGTTAGACATGGTAGATTTTGATGTCATTTTGGTATGGACTGGTTTCATGCCTGTTATGCCTCAGTTGATTTTAGAACTCGAGTTGTCAAGTTCCAGTTTCCAAATGAGCCAGTCTTAGAGTGGAAAAGTAGTTCAGTAGTGCCTCAGGGTCATTTTATTTCGTACTTTAAGGCAAGGACATTAGTTTCTAAGGGGTGTGTCTATCACTTAGTCCGAGTTAATGACTCTAGTGTTGAGATACATCATATTCAGTAAATTTTAGTAGTAAAAGAGTTTCTCGAAGTCTTTCCAGATGATCTTCCCGAAGTCCATCCTGAGAGTGAGATAGACTTTGGTATAGACCTTCTTCAGATACTCGTCCTATATCTATTCCTCCATAGAGAATGGTACCAGTAGAGTTGAAAGAGCTTAAATAGTAGTGGAAAGATCTTTTAGAAAAAGGTTTCATTCGACCAAGTGTCTCACCTTGGGGCGCTCTGGTCTTATTTGCGAGAGAGAAAGATGGTTCCCTTAGGATGTGTATAGATTACTGCCAGTTGAACAAGGTTACCATCAAGAATAAGTATACTCTTCCGAGAATTGATGATCTTTTCGATCAACTTCGGGGTGCTTCTTATTTTTCGAAGATAGACCTCAAATCTGGCTACCATCAATTGAAAGTAAGGGAATGTGTTATTCTGAAGATAGCATTCAGGACCCGCTATGGTCATTATGAGTTTCTGGTCATGTCGTTCAGTTTAACTAATGCACAAGCAACGTTCATGGACCTTATGAATAGATTTTTCAAACCTTATTTAGATATGTTTGTTATCGTCTTCATTGATGACATACTAGTCTATTCAAGGAATGAGGAAGATCATGTTAGCCATTTCAGAATAGTTCTTCAGAATTTGAAAGATAAGGAGTTGTATGCTAAGTTCTCGAAATGTGAGTTTTGGCTTGAGTCTGTGGCATTCTTGGGCCACATAGTTTCCGATGATGGAATTAGAGTTGATACTCAGAAAATTGAGGCAGTAAAGAATTGGCCAAGACCCACATCTCCAACTGATATTAGGAGTTTCTTAGGTTTGGCTGGATATTATAGAAGGTTTGTAGAGGGGTTCTCATCTATTTCCTCCCCTTTAAACAAGTTAACTCAGAAGACAGTAAAGTTTCAATGGTCTAAAGCTTGTGAGAAAAGCTTTGTGGAATTGAAAAAGAGGTTGACTACTGCCCCAGTGTTGACATTACCAGAAGGTACACAAGGCTTTGTTGTGTATTGTGGTGTGTCTAGAGTTGGTTTGGGTTGCGTGTTAATGCAGAATGACAAAGTTATTGCTTATGCCTCCAGACAGTTGAAAGTTGATGAGAAGAATTACCCAACCCATGACTTAGAGTTGAATGATGTAGTATTTCTTTGAAGATATGGCGTTATTATTTTCATGGTGTTCATGTCGTATATTTACTGATCACAAGAGTCTTCAATATGTATTTACTCAGAAAGAGCTTAACCTCAGACAAAAAAGGTGGCTAGAACTACTCAAGGATTATGACATAGTATTCTTTACCACCGAGGTAAGGCTAATGTTGTTGCTGATGATTTAAACATGTTGTCTATGTGTAGTACTGCCCATGTTGAGGAGGAAAAGAGAGAGTTAGCGAAAGATGTGCATAGACTTGCACGCTTAGGAGTCCGTCTAATGGATTCCACAGAAGGAGGAGTAGTGGTGATGAATGGGGATGAATCATCATTAGTATCAGAAGTAAAAGAGAAGCAAGACCAAGATCCCATTTTTCTTGAATTGAAAACAAATGTTCATAAGCAGAAAGTTATGGATTTTGAACAAGGAGGAGATGGCGTATGCGATATCAAGGTAGATTGTATGTACCAATAGTGGATGGACTCCAAGCGAGGGTCATGGAGGAAGCTCATAGCTCCAGATATTCCATTCATCTAGGTTCCACAAAGATGTATCATTACTTGAGAGAGGTATATTGGTGGAATAGTATGAAGAAGGGCATTGCAAAATTTGTTGTTAAGTGTCCAAATTGCCAACAAGTTAAAGTAGAGCACCAAAGGCCCAGTGGTTTGGCTCAGAATATAGAATTTCTGGAATGGAAGTGGGAGATGACTAATATGGATTTCATCACAGGTTCACCAAGGTCTCGCAGGCAACATGATTCCATTTGGGTGATTGTCAATAGAATGACAAAATCAACCCACTTTTTGCCGATGAAGACTACCCATTCAGCAGAAGATTATGCTAAGCTATATATACAAGAAGTGGTAAGACTTCATAGGGTTCCGGTCTCCATTATTTCAGATAGAGGTGCACAATTTACTGCACGGTTTTGGAAGTCATTCCAAAAAGGCTTGGGTTCAAAGGTGAACTTAAGTACTGCCTTTCATCCTCAGACAAATGGGCAAGCAGAGCGCACTATCCAGACCTTAGAAGATATGCTGAGAGCTTGTATGATTGATTTCAAAGGGAATTGGGACGATCACCTACCTCTCATTGAGTTTGATTACAACAATAGTTACCACTCGAGCATCCAAATGTCTCTTATGAAGCTCTTTATAGGAGAAGATACATATCTCCTATTGGATGGTTTGAAGTTGGTGAAGCAGGGTTAATAGGAAAAGATTTGGTTCATCAAGCTATGGAGAAGGTGAAAGTGAATCAAGAGAGGTTGAAAACGGTGCAAAGTCGTCAGAAATCCTACACTGATGTTAGGAGAAAGGAGTAAGAATTTGAAGTAGATGATTGGATATGTCTTAAAGTTTCACCCATGAAAGGTGTTATGAGATTTGGTAAGAAAGGGAAACTCAGTCCCCGGTATATTGGCCCTTAAAGAATATTGAAAAGGGTAGGTAATGTAGCTTATGAGTTTGAGCTATCACAAGAGTTAGCCGCGGTTCATCCGGTGTTTCACATCTCTATGTTGAAGAAGTGCATGGGAGATCCTTAATTGATCATACCAACTAAATATATTGGGATCAAGAACAATATCTTATGATGAAGAGATTCCGGTTCAAATTCTAGATCGCCAAGTTCGCAAGTTGAGAACAAAAGAGGTAGCATCAGTCAAAGTCCTTTGGGGAACCAATTTGTTGAGGAAGCTCCTTGGGAAACTGAAGAGGATATGAATAAGATATATCCACATCTCTTCGAATCCAGAGAAGTTTTGAATTAAGGTACTAATCCTTTCTTAGTATTTATTTTTAAGTTGGCATGTTGTTTTGTATTTGCTTGTGGGTGCTTGAACTGAATGTTGCATGTTACACCCTTAGCCTAGTAAGAGTAATCTCATTCGAGGACGAATGTTCCCGAGGGGGATATAATGTAACATCTCGCAAATTGAAATAACAGGAAGAAGCTAATAATTGGAAATAGTCATTTCTGGAAAGAATGAAAATCTGGAAATTTTGTTAAGTTAGAATATGTTTAGTTTTGGTCAACTTCAAACGTTCATAACTTCTAGCTCAATATGAGTTAGGTGTTCTTCCAGATATGGTAGGAAAGCTCTTAGAATGATCTTTCTATCACCGCTGAGTTTGCGCAATTCTGAGTTCGTATGAGTAAGTTATGCCGTTTGGAAGTTGGGCTGTTGGAATTAGGAAAGTCCAATCCGGAATTTTAAAGGGTAGTTTGGTCTTTTCCTTGCCCAACTATTTTATTTCTTTTTTAGTAATTAAGTTAGGGTCTAATCAGAATTAGATCAGTTTACGCCTTTACCAAAATACGCTAGGGCTTAGATAAAAGAGAATAGAAGAGGAGAAAGGAGAAGAGAAGTAAGATTCGTCAAGATCGTCGAGTTTAGCTTATGAATTTCGTCGGGGGTGATCCCTGCAAGGTATGTGAGATCAGATAGAGTTGGGTTAGTTCTCCCACGCGCACAACTTGATTAAATTTCAGCAAAGTATATTGATTTGAAAGTAAATCCGTTGAATTCTTGAAGAAGTTCTTTTGAATCCTTGTGGGTTCTGTTGTTTGAGTTTTCTTGAGATTGATTCACGTTTTAGTTGTGTTTTCGAGTGGAATCTAATGTTATTTGAGGGTATAGATGATTCTAAGTGTTTGGGGGAAAGAACCCATGGAGTTTAGAGCTTTAAAATGAAAAAGAAAATTTCGTTGGGGAAATCTGGGCAGTGTCTCCGCATCGTGGACCTGCTCCCCAGATTTGGGAAAAATCGTTTCATGTCGCGGAGCGGTCACGGACAGTTTTGTCTCAAAAGTTGTTTCTGAACCAAAAATTTAAATGCTTCTCCGCGTCGCTGACCCACCCTCAGACAGTGATTTTTTTTTTCTTTTCTCATGTTTAGCTATCTAAAATAATTCCTAAACATCATGAGATCTTTCCTATCACAAATTACAATCCTTGAATCCATAATACAATTCAAGGAAAGTTAAGAATCAAGTTAGAAGTTAAGAAGCAAGCCAAGAGAAGTTCTTTAAAAGTTTTCAAATGTCTTTGACAAACGTTTTAACTTTGTTCTAAGACTTAAGCTTTAAGCTAAGCAAAGTGTAAAGTGTAACATCCCATAATTTGAAATAAATAGGAAGAATCCAATAATTGGAAATAGTTTTTTTTGGAAAGAAGAAAAATTTGGAAATTTACTTAAGTTAGGAAATAGTGAGTTTTTGGTAAACTTCAAATAGACATAACTCCTAGATGAGGATGAGTTGGGCATACTTCCAGGTATGGTTGGAAATCTCTTGGAACGATCTTTCGAATGCCGCCAAGATTGCATGAATCCGAGTTCGTATGAGTGAGATATGCCCATTGGAAGTTGGGCTGTTCAAATAAGGAAATGACCAACCCAGATTTTTGAAGGGTATTTCATTCTTTTCCTTATCCAATTAATTAAATTTGTTTTAGTGAATTAATTATGGGTCTAAACTGAATTTGGTCAGTTTTACGCTTTTGGAAAAGAGTTAGGGTTTTAGAGAAGAGGAAAGAAGAGAAGAAAAGAGAAGGAGAAGCAAGAAAATCATCAAGTTCGTCGAGTTTAGCTTGTGGATTTCGTTGGGGGAGATCCCTACAAGGTATGTGAGATCACATAGCGTTGGGTCAGTTCACCCACACACCAAGCATGTGTGAGAAAACCTTTCACCAATCATGATTCCTTAATATGTGACAAAATCATTTCACAATTTCATAGATGCTTATCTTAAAACAACTTAGATCATAAAACCTTTCTTTTCATAATCATGCATAACCTTCGTGAAAACATCATTTATAGATTCATAGTTTCTTTATAAATTCATGTCTTTGAAAGTTCATAGTCAAAAATCATGATCAATATATGGGTTTATGCGATATCAATTGAAAAGCATGTAATTGAATCAAAACCATCATAATAGGATCAAAATTAAACAATTGAATCAAAACAATTAGAAACCATGAGGTATTGAATGAAAACCTAATCAAATTGATGAAAATGAACTTAGAGAATTGAGAAACCTTTGGGACTGAATGGGTGAATGGAACCCATTGATGAAACCCAACATACCTTGAGGATCAAAGCCCAAAAGCAATGGTGAAAAGGAAGACTTGATTTGAAAATCCTAGCTTCTTCTTTCTTGAACTTGAGAGAGAGTTGAGCAAGATGAATGTGGATGTGTATTGGGAATTTGAGTGAATGAGAGAGTTGGGGTAGTTTTAGGGGTAGAAGGGTAGTTATAGGACTTAGAAATAGGAATAAAACGACATAGTATAGGCATTTAATGCATAGGAAAAGACCCAAATACACTTAAAAATAACTGCTGGAGGGTTCCTGCTATTTGGACCTACAGTGCGTACAACTTCCTATGGTCTGTATTGGTCAACCATAGAACCAATTTTAAAAACCCAAAATTCACCTTACTTTCCACGAGACCTTTCTACGGTGTGTCTAAATTCCCAAGGTCTGTAAAACCCATTGGTAAAAATCCAACATGCCCCTCTTTGCTTGGAGTAATGAAGAGCTTTTCAACCAAAGAAAGTGAATGAAATGACTAATTTTTTATTATTTTAAACTCCATTGAAGGAAATTTTAAAATATATGACCGAAGCTTGTTACAAAATGAAAACTCCGGACAGGTTGTGATTTTTCTAGGAAAAGAAAGGATATAAGAATCACAAACTAGGAAATATAACCCTAGGAAGAAAAGGGAGAATGAGGCATATTGCCCTGAGGGTTTCAAATGGGAAGTATTGTCCTTGTTGATTGACATAAGATAGGGGCGTATTACCCAAAGTATGAATATGGTGCGTATTGCACATGAATGAAAGACTGGTGTGTATTTCCCAAGATAAGCATATGGGTGTATTAAGGAATAAAAGACTATGTGTACTGCACATGAATGAAAGATTGTTGTGTATTGCACATGAATGAAAGATTGTTGTGTATTGCATAAGAATGAAATACTAGTGTGTATTGCACATGATTTTTCCAACTAGGAGATGTTTTCCTAATGAGGGATTGAGACCAGAAGTATTACTCAAACTTTTCGAATTGAGAGTCAAAAAATACAAATAGCATGTGATGAAACACCAAAAAATTTGAAGACTTTTGAGAACTTTTGTTGTTATGTTTCATCTTTCTAACTTGTAATACTGCATTTTCTTTTATCCCATTGTTGAGTAAACGAAAGAGAAAATTGTTAGTTCAAAAGTGATAGTTGGTTTGTGGCATTGATGTTCTGATGACTTGACCATACTTTCGACCTATTTGTCAAATTCTAACTCAAATGCTTAGCTAAACCAATTTTCTAAAGCTTCATCTTTGTTAATCAGAGACCTTAATGTTCTTGGTACTACTAAATGTCATGGTGCAATTGATTTCCTGAAGAACGAATATCCCTTTCGAAATATTTCTTATGACTTAAGAGGCTTTATCGTATTCCTTCACACAATTTTTTTTGGGAAAAGATCATAGGTGTCTTTAGTTCTTGATCAATGTCATATCGACTCATGTACTCAACTTTTCCTTTTAGGGAAACTGTCGTGAGTTTTTCAACCTTTTTGCTTTTCTTTCAAACATAATTATATCGAAAGGGACTAAAAATGTTAGATTTGAGATTATTAAGATATTGAAATAAGACAGACTTATACTAAACAAAGCGTTTTCCTTTTGAGGAAAAAGACAAAGAGAACTTATCTAGAGGCATATACCGACTTTGAATGAACCATGACATGAATTTTGTATTTGACTCTTGATCTGTTTGAGTTGTCTAGCTCTCAAAGTCTGAACCATAATGAATCTGAAACTGATTTATGTATCCCAGTAGTACTTCATGTAGAGGGGTTGACAAGCGGTGCTCTTTCCAGGTTCCCACCAATTAACCATTTTCATGTTGTTCTCTGTCAATATCTTAAGTTGCTCGTGAGATTTTTCACCGATAAGATCCTCTCTCTTGTCTCTTTCTGGTGCCCGCAAAGGTTTTCACCGATAAGACTCTTTTTTTCTCTTTTTGTCTTATGGTGCCAACAAGGGGTTTCACTTATAAGTCTTTTTTTTTTCTTGATGATCTATTTTCTACACAAAACATATTGAATCTTGTATTCTTAAAGAGTTAATCAGAAAGTTAGTTGTCGAACAGAACTGTAAACTGGACTACAATTTTGGAACTATTGTAACCAAATAAAAAAAATACCCCATCTCTTATGAATAATAGAATATTAATTTTTTTGGTAGTATGAACAAACCCAAGAGGGTTGCCTATGTATCCTTTCAGAATTAGGATGAACGTAGTTCAAACTTTCAATGAGAAGATATTTTTTTTGATTGATTGATTTTTTTTATTTCTTTGGAATGAGGGGACTTCATCTTCCCAACTATAAAATTCTAATCATTGTTTGTCAGTATATCTTAAAATGCATAAGATGTAGTATGTTTTGACTGCCTTTGCATTAACAATTATGCCTGTAATTTTTCCCTCCACATCAGTAAGGTGCAAAGTTCCTTTGGACAACACTTCCTTGAAAAGATATGGACCTTGACAATTTGGAACAAACTTTCCCTTGAATTCTTTATGGTATTGACGAATGCATTTTAAGACATGTTGGACTACTTCAAAATGTTTTGGGTGCACCCTTTTATTGTATACACAAGCTATACTTTGCTGATAAAGCTAGCAAAAACAAATATCAGCCAATATTTTTTCATTTATTAATGCCAGCTGATCTTATCGAGCTTTGAGCCATTTAGTATTCTCAATTTTAGCTTCCACAATAATTTGGAGAGATTGAATTCAACTTCTATTGGTGTTACCGCCTTGATTTCATACACCGACAAGAAGAGGTTGAACGAATCAAAGTGTGTGTTGTCGTACAATATCCCAAAAGTGTGAAAGGTAAATTTTCATGCCATTTTTGGTGCCTTGAATTGCCTTTATGATGATATTTTTGATGTTTTTGTTAGCATCTTCCACAACTCCATTGGCTTTTGGTCGGTATGGAGTAGAATTATGATGCACAATTTTGAATTGGTATTCAGATTTGTAGTGTTGTATGTGATGATAGTTCTTGGGATACCAAAATGGCAAATGATGTTAGCTTGGAAACAATCTATGAATGACTTCTTAGTGACTATTGTACAAGTGACTGCTTCCACAGATTTGATGAATTAATCAAATGCGACCAAAATTAATTAATGTCCTTTTGTAGCTTTGTCTCAATTTGTCGATGACATCTACTCTCCATGCAGTAAAGGGCAAGGAGTGGGCATAGGGTGTAACTCTCAAGGAGTTGAATGAATTAAATTACCTTGACACTGATTATCTTTGTTCACAAAGCGAAACCAATCCCATTCCATCGTATGCCAGTAATACTCTACTCGAAGTAACTTTTATATCAAGGACATATCCATACATGTTTGAGCCACATATCTCAGCATGTACTTCATTCATGATTTTCTCATTTTCTTTAGCATCCACGCATCTCAATAAAATTAAATATGGGGTTTATTTATATTAAATTTCCTACTAAAAAAGAAACCACTAGCCAGGCGCCTAATAGTTTTGTAGCTTCCATTAGCATGTTTTGGATATTTTCTGTCTGCAAGAAAGTGCTTGATATGTAGGTACCATTTCTTACCATTTGGTTCTACTTCAACTGTGTTAGAATAGTAGTATTGGTCAACAACTTGAATTTCCAATGGAGTGATGCAAGTATTGCCAGGATATGGAAGCATTGAGGCCAAATTGGCCAAGGCATCAGTGAATTCTTTATGAAACCTAGGGATATATCTAAAGTTGATGAACTTAAACCGTTTGCTGATGTCTTCCACACATAGTTTGTATGGAAGAAGCTTGAGGTCTCTAGTTTTCCATTCGCCTTGAGCTTACCGAATAAGCAAATCAAAATCTCCCAACACAATCAATTCTTGTAATTCCAAATCTATTTTCATATTTAGACCCATTATTCATGCTTGTACTCTATTGTGTTATATCTACAGAGGAAACAAAGTCGAGCCATTGCAGGGTAGTGCTTCCCTGTGGGCGATATGAGAATTGCCCCAATCCTTGTGCCTTTTGTATTCACTGCTCCATCAAAGTATACTTTCCAAGCATGACTTTTGTGAACACCTAATTTTTGACGTATTTAATTGTATTTGTATTTTTTTGTTTGTTAATGTTACTTTTTTATTGTCTTTCTAGGTAAAAAAATTAATTGGACCCAAGGGTTCAATTTTGATTGAATTGGGCTAATTTCAATCCAATTCTAATAGCCCAATCAATTTTAAATCTAGTCCAATAACTTTGACTAAAATCTTAATCTCCACCATTCATAATTTTTTTTTATCCAATGAATCTCGTTTGACCCTATCATAATACAAAAGACCTCAAAAATCAAATTTTGGTCCAATTGTTTTCTTTAATTTTTCCTCTCTCCCCTTTATTTCTAACCACTACTGCCACTGGCTGCCTCCACCAACGTTCGTCGCCATCATCGGCCACCACCATTGTCGTACACAAATTACTTTAAATTTTCACCTCTTCTTCCTTCCATCCTCCTCTACACAAATCCATGAACCATTTATTCTTATTACTAGCCAAACTTCATAGATTTAAGAAAAAATGAATACTAACCATCACTTTCTTTTTAGATTTATGGAGTTCCGGTCATCTCCATTCTATACCCCTAACATAAATGTGTAGAGTTCTTCAATGACTATCTTTTGATATAAGTTTCATGTCAAAACTTGATCAAATAATTTTACGGGGAGTTTTTTTGGCGACCTCCATTCACCCCAAAGTCTATATCAATCTTCTCATCCTCTCATCCCCTATCGTAAGCCGCCACTTTCACAATCTTTTAATTCAGTTTGTTTGATTTTTTTTTAAATTTTTTTTACCTTTTATTTATTTTATAGTGTTTGATCTTCAAAATATATTAGATGTTTGAATTTTGTGTTAGTGAGCTGATTTACTTTTTAATCTTGGGTCTTAATTATTAGATTTAAATAGGTTCTAGATATATAATACACCTATTTTTTAATTTTTAGATGTTCCATTTAGCTTTTATTCAATTAGTGAATAAAATAAAATGGGACTCTCTAACGGGCAATGCAGTCTTTTTCAATTAATCTTCTCTTGGAAGAAAAAAAAAAGAAAAAATAATTACAATGGCCATCTTGGGTGGTACATTGGCATGAAAAAGGGACTTATGCATGCACTGACTCTTAAATTTTCAAGATAAAGGTGGGTGCTTCATCTTCTCCACCTATTTAACACCCCCTTCTTCTTTCATTGGACAGAGCTATCAAATTGCAAAGACAATCGATCTACTATTTGTTTGCAGAATAACAACAAGGCTTCTCTCAGTGAGAATATCCACAAACATACCTAATTACTAATACCCAAGAAAAAAAATCATTTCTTCAGTCTACTCGAGTAACAATGAATAGAAAGAATACTTACCCAATCTCCCTAGCCGCCTCCGTTACATAACATCCATCTTTTCTCTTATGAGTCTCAGTCCACATTTTGCCTCCATCAGCATTTTTTCCCTTTGCCTTATGAAATTTTCAAATGGTAAAACGCTAGTATAAGAAAATAAGAACATACATATCTAAGCACATCATAATAAACAACCATTTCAGCTCTTCTTACCGCAAAACTCTTCATATCTCCAGTATGAGGAGTTTGGTTTTATCGAATCCATATGTTAATTCGTCTTGCAAAGTTTCTACAGGTTAAAGAAGAATAATATGAATAATTAATTTTAGGGAACAATTAACTTTAGGTTTCGAGTGTGTACACTGAATCATCAAGAATACTTTATCCAAATAGAAGAGATCTTCTATTATTTTATACAACAGCTACAATCCAAAATTATACAACACCTATGGCCTACAATTGTTAGAAAGTGTTGAGGATGAGGAAGAGACGGTGGTATAACTATATAATTAGCAGAAGTGAATATATAATAGTAGTTAATTTTACTTACTTCTCTTCAACCGTCAAGAAATTCTTGTTTGCTCTTTCTATTGTTATAGAGTTTTTCACAACAGATTTTTGTACAAATGAAAATCTCATTTGTATCGCCAAATATTTTAACTCTAAGTATATGATGACAAAAATACCATCCGGTTCCAGTTGTCCTTCAAAAATCAATGGTGATGAAAATAATGCGATTTCAATGATTCGTGTTCCCGCTCCGATGACGTTGAGTCGTACGAGTAAAATCACATGGAGAGGGCATCTATGGTGTTTCATCGATTGTCGATGGAAATAAAGTGAAAATTGTTATTCTTGTCAAGCAGACGACTGGCGGAAGCAACAAGAACGATGTCATTTCTGCAGTTGTAGATAGGAATGCAGTTGGTGTTCCTACTCCGAATATGCTGAGTTCTTTGACTAAAATCGATGACAATGAAAATGATGAGATTTTACTATCTAGAACTAGTGAAACCTCATCGTCTTCATCGCCATTGTGTTTACTCATCGAACTCAACATATTCGGAGCAGGACACCAATTGTGTTCCTATCTACGAAGACATCGTTCTTGTTTCTCCCGTCAGTTGTCCTCTGGACAGGAACAACAAATTCCACTTTGTTGCCATCGAAAATCGGTGAAACAACATAACTACCTTCTCCACCACCGATTTTACTCGTAGACTTTAACATCATCGGAGCGGGAACACCAACCGGTGGAAATGCATTATTTTCATCGCCGTCTATTTTATAATGAAAACTAGAATCGATCAGTCTTTTCATCATCATACACTTAGAATAAAAATTCATGGGGATACAAATAAGGACAAAATTATACAGAAATAACTTTTGAGAAGCTTTGTAATAGAAGAAAGACAACTTCTAAGTCGTTGATCATCGTGAAGTTATACTTTAACTAGATTAATTTTGGAATCACCACATATATCTCCTCCAAAAGATGATAAAGGTGTAGCATCTTAACAAAAAATAATTAAAAGAAAGTTCATTTTACTCAAAGCAATCTACAAATTACGAAATATACTATCCAAAATCAACGATTTCTTACATTGGGAAATATTAGGAAACATGGTGGAAAGAAACAGAACTCACCTATTACTGTTAATTTAATTTCTAACCTTCATTCAAAAATATGAAGGCTTGACAAAGTACAACCCCTAAGTAAACCCAAAATAAACTGATACTACTTGTTATGTTACGTTACGAGGATTCGTATAATAACTACATGTGGTGGGAACCTAGATGAGACACTTCTACTAGGCATAATACATAAATATGCCCTTTAAGTTGGCTTCAAATCACATTTATGCCCTTCAACTTTGGATGTGCACAAGTAGACACTTAAACATGTATAATATTGAACAAATAGACACACATGTCCTATATGGCATCCTACCTGTCATTTTTTGTCCTACGTGGTGTCCTATGTGTATTGTGCCATATAGGACTCATGTGTTTACTTTTTCAATTTTATACAAGTTTAAGTGTCTACTTGTGCATATCCAAAGTTGGAGGACATAAACGTAAAATGAATCCAATTTAAAGGGAACATTTATGTATTATGCCCTTATACTATATGGTATCATAACTCGTATAATCAGGGACGTTTTCATTTACATGCATTTGAGGTGCAGACTATTCATCCCATAAAAAACTTTGCTGAGTTTCTAAAGGAGGAAGGGACAATGGAACTATCCAACAATGGGAGAGCGTGTTCCTAAGTATGTTGTACATGTCCAATCTAGCTTGCATCCTGCATATCTCTGTTATCGAGGAAATGAAGCTTACTAGAATGAAACTAACAATGGTAAGTTCATTGTTAAATCAACTTGGGAGCTATTGAGGTACAAAAAAGAGAAGGTTGAAGACATGGTGAGATTATGGATAAAAGGGATTTCTTTTGAAATCCCCTTTCTTGCTCGGAGAATTTGGTTCAGAAAGATTTGTGTGGCTTCTTTGGTGCATAGACAGAACTCTGATTATTCTTGGAATTGTAGGTGTTGTATAATTTTGGAAGAAGATACTATGGAACATCTTTTTCTGACAGGAAAATACGCTACAAGAATTTGAAGCCACTTTATTAGTGTTATTGGAATTATGGGCCTTATTCTCAACTTGAAGCAGTCCATAAGGTTGTGGTTGCTAGTAGAAGGCAACTATAGAGTGAAGGTAGTTTTACATGCTATCCTTACATTATTTTTTAGTTATTTTGGAAGCGAATGAATACTATTATTCACAGAGGTTCCTTTTCATAATTTTGAGTGCTATGGGTATTAACGATGCAATTTTAAAATTCATTCTTGTTAGATTTAAAGGGAAATGTAGCAGCAACTCTTGGGCTCTTATTCTTTCAGAATTGGAATAGTACAAACCTAAATTCTCTTTTAAAATTGTTAGATGGAACCCTCCTCCTCCTAATTTATGGAAGTTTAGCATTGATGGAGCATCTAAAGGAAACTCTAGTCCTAGTTCAGCAGCCTTTTTTATCAGGGATCATAGTGGTAATCTGGTAGTAGCTAAAGGTTTCAGAATTCATGATACAACCTACATAGTAGCTAAAGCTATAAGGGAGAGTCTTAATTACTGTATTAAGCATGAAATTTTTAATATCATTATTGAGTTTGACTCTTTAGTTAAGGTGCATATTTTATATGGAGAGTGGAAAGTGTCAAGAAGTGTGGCATTGGAGATTAGTATCATCAGGAGATTGAGAAGAGATATTTCGCAAGACTAAACATTCCCTTAGAAAAGGAAATACTCTTGTAGATTTTTTACTAATTTAGTTTTATCTTTTGCAGGTGATTTTTAGATTAACCACTTTCAAAAAATTCATAGCGCAGAAAAGAAGATACTCAATCTATCTAAATATGAGGAGGCATCTACACGATTAACAAAGCAAATAATGGTATGTGTATCATAGTCCATGATCCATTATTGATTACATGTAAGTTCAATTTGCTAAGGTAAAATTTTCTATTATGATAATCTAATGTTTGAAGTACATTCAATAGATTTGTGTACTTACACCTAGTGAGAGCTTGGGGTGTCCGTTAGTATCAAATCTAAACTTTAGTTTCAGCTAGAAATCACCATCAACAAGGCGGATTTGCAGAAACCTACAAAAGGATGCAACATAAATTTTCTTTGAGTTCATTGTGGTAAAATCATCAAAACAAAGGATTAAATGATGGTATTAATCCCGAATGGGGTTCAATCCATTGAGACTTTGTAAGGAGATAAAACTGCAATGAGATACAGCTGAAACATAGAGCCTTAATATTGGTCATAACATCTGTGGATTGTGGATCTGCACATTTTAAAGGCTAGAGTAAGCTTCGGGGCAATAGTAGAACTTGTTTTACATGATGAGTAACATTTACACCAAGATATGGACTTACTGATAGTAGATCTAGCTGAGGGATTTACAACTCCCGTGATAGTTAGTTTCGGAGATGAACAAGGTAGAGTGATGAGCTGAAGGACTAAGCTTAGAGTTTCGATTGGTTCAAAGGAGTGAAGATGAGATCAATTCCATCACTGTGTCATCGCCTGAAAACCATAAAAGTATAAGCATTAAAACCTTTTTACCATTGGAGGGTAAGAATTAAAGATCTCACTTTGATTGTAGCTAGAATTAAAGATCTCACCTTGAATGTAGATTGAATCACAACTATGGAAGTGTATATTGATTAGGATTTTAGAGGAGCATATAAGGAAGAAGCTGGAAGCTTCCGACTATTCGTGTTCTCACTTTTCTAGTATACTTTTTGTTTTTATTATTTCCATCGGATATTTTGTACCCTTTTCTTATGCTTCTGTTTGTGGACCGGCTCACTTTTGGGCTCAGTTATTTATAAATATTCTCTTTGTTTTTACAAAACAAATGGAACTCGCCCCATTAAAAACGACTTGTTTTTTTTATAAAGTAAGTCAATTTAAATAGGATCTTTAATGAATATGTACTTTCTTCACCAGAAGATGATATACAATCCATATTAATTAGGTAATGTCTCTCAGTTAAGTTTCAAATTTTTAATTACATTTATTGATTTAAACACGATATATGGTTAAGGATTTGTTGATGGATGAAATCCTCCTCGTCAGAAATTAAGCGAACAGTTAGCCGAAATTGTGAACCTAGCATACACATTTATGTCAAATTGATTTTGACTTAGTATAAAGATATGACAATTTCAGAAAGTGTATGTTTTATTTCAAATTTTAAGGCTAGTATGTAATAAAAACATAATGCACATTAGGATCATAAATACATTCATTTTACAGAGATTGGTATTATATAACAAAAAGTCTTTTTACCGCCTTGTCTTGCCCTAGCTTACGTTACCACAATCGTCAATGATGAAAAAGGTGTAAAATATGTTGTAACCCTAATAGAAGGATGAAAAACCAATTTGTAGAGGTTAATTAAGAATTTATCTTCTACGCCAATCAAATAATCCATGTACGAATGAGATCTATTCTTTATTAAATATTATGTATGGGCTTAACATTAATTGGGCCACAATAAAATAATAAGTTACATTCTCCCAGATGGACCGATGACCACATGACTATAATAGATAATGAAATAAATATTAGTTGTAGATATAATAAATATCTTTTATAATGTTTATCATACATACCACAATATGATTGTAACACCTCGGAAGTTGGAAGTCGAAAGGAAAAGGAAGCTACAGATTTTTGGCACTGAAGTAGGTTCTACGAGTCCAACCTACGAACCACAGAAAGTTCTAAGAGCCGTAAGAAGGGAGTCGTAGACTTGGAGATGTGTTTTTGGAATTTCATGTTTCTGAAGTTTGACCTACGACTTAACAGGACAAACCGTAGGAAGGTTGACGAGTCATAGGAAGGTTCTAGACTTAACAGACCATAGGTCCAAATTGTAGAACCCTCCGACAATTATTCTTAAGGGTATTTGGGTCTTTTACTATGCATTAAATGCTTACACTATGTCTTTTTACCCGTATTTCTAAGTCCTATAACTACCCTTCTACCCCTGAAACTACCCCAACTCTCTCATTCACTCAAATTCCCAATTCACATCCACTTTCATCTTCCTCAACTCTCTCTCAAGTTCAACGAAGAAGAAGCTAGGGTTTCCAAATCAAGTCTTCTTTTTCACCATTGCTTTTGGGCTTTGATCCTCAAGGTATGTAGGGTTTCATCAATGGGTTACATTCACCCATTGAGCTCCAAAGGTTTCTCAATTCTCCAAGTTCATGTTCATCAATTTGATTAGGTTTTCATTCAATTCCTCATAGGTTCTAATTGTGTTGATTCAATTGTTTGATTTTGATCTTATTATGATGGTTTTGATTCAATTACATGCTTTTTCAGTTGATATCACATGAACCCATACATTAATCATGATTTTTGACAATGAAATTTCAAAGACATAAATTTATGAAGAAATTATGAATCTATAAATAATGTTTTCATGAAGGTTATGCATGATTATGAAAAGAAAGGTTCTATGATCTTGGTTGTTTTAAGATAAACATCTATAAAATTGTGAAATTCTTTTGTCACATATTCAGGAATCATGATTGGTGAATGATTTCTCACACATGCTTGATTCAAGATTTAATGAACTAGTCTATGATATTTTAAGCATATCTGAGTCGTTTGCTCTTATGGAGGAATGAATGAAGGAAATAGAGAGGGGATATTTTAATACGCAAAAATAGGGAGAACAGAAAGAAGAAAGAAGGAATAGAAATAAAATTGTGGTGTTGGTTTTTGTATCACACCTCCTTGGAGGAATTATAAAAAAATGTTCAAAGAAATTGGCAAAAACTTGTATGAAAAGATAAATCTATTTCCCTGTGTTCTGGCTGCGTTGTGTCACCGGGTCTAGTATCCTCTTTTTATATATAAATATATATGAAATGATTGTTTCTTTTATTACTCATTATATGCCTTTTTCTTTAGACTTGTAATCGTAATAAAATTTACATGGAACACACATGTCCAGAAACTAGTATAACTAAAAGATTGAAGCTATGCAAAATAATATACAAGGCAGTATCATTAGGGATTCATCAAAAACACTTTCCACACAAGAATTGAGCATGTTTAACCATCTCTTATATATGATAGGGAAGTATAGAAGATTTGTGGCAAGGGTCACGACCCGAGCCTACACCCTGGACGTGGACGGCACTCGAGAGCCACTGTTGGTTGCCAAGTGAAATCTCATTCTGGTTTACTACAAGCGGAAGACTAACTCAAACATATACTAAGTATGAATCATAAGTTTTAAATGAAACATCTAAAAACTAAAAGACTCTCCAAAACTGTCTATCTATGAAGCCTCTACTATATATAGAGGACTGTCGGGACAAGACCTACTACTACTCGTAATGTTACTAATACTAACAACTCATAAAATTGGAGTCTCTAAAAGTAAGGAGGTCTTATTCAAAAGTTGGCGAGTAGAGAAAGTGATCTCAACGGACTCTTGTTAAGGATCCTAAGACCTGTATCTACGTCACTAAAAGATGCAGGTCGAATGACATCAACACATTGAATGTATGAGTATATAATATAGCTGAATAATAAATAGTTGAATGAAAGGACTATAGTAGATATAGATATAAACTCAACTGAATGTAAAGAAATAATGAAGCAAAATCATTAAAACTTTACAAAAGTACTTACACATCTATGAACTCAACATATTAAGTGATATAATAAAAAAACTTTTTAACTCTAGTTGGGAGATTCTCTAACCGACAACCATCACTATGAGCTACGTGATGATATAGCATCTCGCCCACGCTGCTAGAACTATCATATACCTTGTCAGGGTATTGAACACCTCAACTAAGTGGATCCACAAAGCTCTGCGCAAAGGCACTTAGGATTCATCTAAAAAGTATGATCTTGTACCCATGTTGGCATACATGGTTTATGAGGAATGTGAGTTGTCTGAACTCATCCCCATATAGGTGCTCAATACTACTCCCAATAATATATACTCATGCTCAATGTTTAAAAACATACTCTTCTTTTGGTTTGAGATAATAGCTCAAAATATCCTCTTAAAAGAGGTAACTACTCTTGAAATATCTTGAACTCATAACTCATTTAGAAATCAAAGTTTCTCTTTTATCATTGTAAAAACTGATACATTTGGGAATACTTAGTTCCCTTACACTCTTACTCAATTCATACTTGAAAAAATCTTTCTAAAAAATGTATCAAAATCATATTGTGATATGATCATTAATGACTCGGGAAGTCATACAACATAAACAATGATGGTAGATCTAGTTACCATACTGCTTAAACATTAATGGTATACTCGACTGCCATACTAATCATGTTTTAAAAACTCTTTCTCAAAACTCATTTTTACTTTCTCAAAAACTCAGTTTAAAAACTCAAATGTTGACTTTAAAAAGTTTCTCAAAATTTATAACTCAATTCATAGGGTGAATGCAGAATTATGGACATGAACGACTCAACTCAC
>JAJOOE010001461.1:0-25436 GCA_036250405.1 Solanum raphanifolium | reverse complement strand
ATTCCCACAACTCAAAATGCTATGACCACCAAAAGAATCATCTCAAATGTTAATGGAAAGATATTAATGAATCTGCTTATTGATGGGTGGTATCCCAGGGGTGGAAGAATCACCTAGCATGGGTCGATCCTAATATTACGGGTGGTATCCCAGGGGTTAAAGGAAAGCCTAGAATGGGTCGATCCCGATTTATATGTCTACCACTGATCAGCTGGTCATTTGTATTATATGATGTGCACAGAGTGTAAAGTAAAGAATGATAAAGTAAAGAAAAGAATGTAAAGTCCCTGATTCCATAATATGAGAAACGGTGGTCTTGTATCCTTACATTGGTATATCATTTCATTTGAGTTCTTATTTCACATACAATACTTTATGCCTTACATACTCAGTACATTCTCCCGTACTGACGTCTCTCTCAGGGGACATGTAATTCATGCTGCAGGTACAGGAGCTAGTAGATCTCCCTAGTAGGAGAACAGGACATCCAACGGGTATTGGTGAGCTCCAGGTTGATTCGGGGCTTTCCGAGTCTATAGCATGTATTTTGGTATTGTATAGTAGTTGAGTGTAAGGCGGGGCCTGTCCCGACCTTAACCCCATAATGTTTTATCATTTAGAGGCTTTGTAGACTATGTATAGGGAAGTGTGGTTGTGCCTCGTGTCTTAGACATCATGGTCCCAACGGCCAAATCATGTGCACGTTCTTTTGGCTTGTTAATACTGTCTACTTTCATGAAAACATGTTATCCACTATGGCAACACCTTTAAATGTTCATAGATAGAACATGATTACAGGTTGGTCCTCTCGAGCCTTCTCGGCAACGGGTGTCGATTCGCCTTAATGGGATTTTGGGCGTGACACTTAAGAAATCCAAATTCTTAAAAAAAAACCTAAGAAACCCTAAAACATTTAAAAACCCTAATCATAAAATTCATAAACCTAAAAAAAACCATAAACCCTAAAAATCTCTTAACCTAAAATCTGAAACCCTATACCTTAGGGCCTAAACCCTAATCCTTTAGCCTCAACCCTAAACATAGAGAAACCCTAAAAAAAAACCCTAAAAACCTTTTAAAGCTAAGTTGAAAAGGTTACAGAATACTCAAGGCAGTTCTTTAATCCTCTTAATTTTCCTTCGTATGAAATTTGCCATTTCTAGCAAGTCTAGTTGGTAGTAGATCTTGCTTCTTTTGGTAATTGATGATTATTGAAATAAAGGTGAGGGCTAGTGATCGTCTGGCTGTGTTTTGAGAGGTAATCAGCAACAAAATTGGCTACTCTGAAGATATGCTTGCATTTAAACTCGTGTGTTTGTTCGATGAGAGCCTGCAATTTCCCTATTTGTGTGTTGATGCTCCAATGAGGGTTGACTTTATGCATTATCCAGTCCACTAGAAGCTGTGAATCTACCTCCAAAAAAACTTTCCTGTAACCTAATTCTAAGGACCAGGTCATCCCGAAGATAGCTGCTTCTAATTCAGCTTGGTTATTAGTACCTTCCCCCAAAGGAGTGGCAAATGCGAGTAGCCTTTCTCCAGCCTGATCTCGTATGATACCTCCTGCTCCAGTTCTGCCAGGATTACTTAGTGCACTGCCATCCATGTTGATTTTTACCTACTGATTAGGAGGTTTTGTCCACTTAACAAGGGTCACTTTGATATCATGCACACATTTTCCCCCTAGTTGGATCGGGTCCCCTCCAATTCGAAGGCCATTTGAGGTGAGGGAAGGTTGTAGTCATGAGCTTGTAATTATCCTTGTAAACTGCATATTTGACCCTGCTAACATTGGATTGTTTGCCTCCGTATTTGCTAGCACATCTATTCTTCCATAGGTTCCAACAAATGAATATTGGTGTAGCTTGCAATAACAGCCTGTGTGCTTCATTATTGTATTTAGCTGACCACCATTGCATGATGAGTTGATGTAGGGAGCTGTGATCTGTGGTTATTCCGGCATTTGCAGCAAAGCTTTTCCACACATAGGTAACAAATTGTCCATTGTTGAAGGTGTGCTTGATTGTATCCATACCTGGCCTGTTACAACAACAAAAACAGTTGGCTGGCTCACTGCCAAAACTGGTTAGTTTCTCGTTAGTAGGAAGTTTACCTCTTAAAGTTCTCCACAAAAGAAAAGAATATTTAAAAGGGATACTCTTGTGACAAATGAGGGAGTTGAATTTAGTCTTGAATCTCTTCTCCCTGATATCGTTCCATGCAGAGGAGCAACTGAATTTGCCATCAGTGCTGAGTTTCCAGATAGCTTGGTCGGGGATGTCCTGCTGAATGTGAATTTCTGTGGATAGGATGTTGGTTAGTTGATTGTTGGGTGCCTGCTGGATGAGCATGCTCCAGTTCCATTGTCCCTCGTGCCAAAATTCTGCTAGAGTAGTGTTATTGAGTCTGTTACTGTCAGCAGAGAATTGCGCAAGAGATCCAATACCAAGCCAATTATCCCACCAAAATGAACAGCTTCCCGAATTGAGTTTCCATTGAATTTGTTCTTCCACTTTATGTTTGTTATGCATAAGATGTTTCCAGGTCAAAGAATCACCCGTATCCCATTTTTTACTAATAGGACTCTTTGACAGTATTTGGCCTTTAAAAAATCTCCCCAAAGTGTTTGTTTAGATCTAAAAATCCACCATTGTTTATATTGGAATGACTTGCAAACATCTTTGAGATTCCTCATACCAACACCTCCCTCGTCATAAGGAAAACTAAGATTCTTCCATGACGCCCAATGATATTTTTTCCTCTCATTCCACCATCCCCAGAAAAAATCTTCCATTATACTTTGAACCTTCTTGAGGACAGTAGTTGGAGGAGTTACTACTGAAAGAAGATGAATAGGTAAGGATTGTATTACATGCTTGACCAAGATTGTTCTACCACCATAGCTCAATAACTTAGTTTGCCAACTTGTAATTCTGCATAAAACTTTGTTAATAAGATCAGAAAAATATATAATCCTAGGTCTACCAACAAATAAGGGGAAACCAAGGTAAGTGATAGGGGCCCGCTTTTTGTTTGAAACCTGTGATTCTTTTAATCCTTTCTCTTGTGCTGTTGAATGCATTTGAATGGACCATAAAGTGGATTTTATCTGTGTTAATGAGCTGTCCGGAGGTCTCCTCATAAGAATTCAGAGTTTGCATAATGAGCTTTAGAGTGCTCTGCCTTCCAGAAGTGAAGAGGATGATATTGTCAGTAAAACTTAAGTGGTTTACTTGAGGACCTCTGACTTCCATGAAGAATCCATGGTAATTTGGGTTGTTGTGAAGTCTGTTAAGGGATCTAGAAAGGACCTCTACACCTAAAATAAATAGGGCAGGATATTTAGGATCACCTTGTTTGAGACCTCTCGTGGAATGAAAGAAACCATGTCTTTTGCCATTGACAATAATAGAATACCAATTGTTGGCCATGATCCTCCAAATCATGTCAATAATTACCTCCTCAAACCCCATTCTTCTCAACACCAAACATATATAGGACCAAGAAACTCTATCATATGCTTTAGCCATGTCCAATTTAATGATAACATTGCTCCCAATATTAGGCTTCTTAATCTGGTGAATAGTCTCTTGGGCCAACATAATGTTTTCTGATATACTTCTCCCTTTGACAAATCCCGATTGGTTGAGTGAAACCAAGTTAGGTAAGATAAGACCAAGTCTAGAGCTCACCAATTTAGATATAATATTGCTAGTGAAGTTACTTAAACTGATGGGCTTGAACTTAGTGAGTTTGTTAGGATTGCTCACTTTAGGAAGGAGAACAATGCAAGAGTGAGAGAAATAATTAGGAATCATTTGACCACAAAAGAATGCTTGAATAACACCAAATAAATCCTTCTTGATAATATGCCAATATTTCTGAAAGAAGTAACCATCCATCCCATCAGGGCCAGCTGCAGAATTAGGATTCATAGAGAAAACCACTTCCTTCAACTCTTCCAAAGTAGGCCTAGTAATAAGATTTTTTTTTTTGACCATTCTGGGGATACAATTGATAGCATTCTCATTGATAACCTTGTCTCCTGTAAAAATCTTTTGGAAATGCCCACAGGCAGCTTCTGCAATGTTATCATCTCCTTGTATCCATTGCCCATCTTCACTGATAAGTTTATGTATAAACAGTCTTTTTCTCCTTCCTCTTATCAGTGAATGAAAATAATTTGTGTTAGCATCTCCTTCTTTGAACCATTGTAATTGAGTTTTTGTTTCAAAATGGAGTCTTCCATTTTCAAAAATCTGATGTATTCTGCATTAAGCTCATGAAGTGTTGTCCTGTTTTTTTCAGTATGATCTTGAATAAGATTTTCTTCAGCAGTCCTGACCTTCTTTTCATACTCCTTGACCTTAACAAAGATATCACCAAATTCTCCCCCTGACCAAGAGCTAAGAGTATTGGACAATCTTTTCAATTTCTGATGAAATTTCCACATGTTGTTACCCTCTACAGTTCTGTCCCAGCAGGCTTTAATAGTGTCAAGGAAATTGGGTTGATCAGCCCAACAATTGAGAAATTTAAAATACCTGATGTGATCTTCTTCTCTAGGACTCATTTCCATCAGTAATGGACAGTGGTCTGATCCTACAGATGGTAAATGAGTGATAGTAGTTTGAGGCATTGTTTCCAGCCACCTGTCATTAAACAGTGCCTTGTCCAGCCTTTTCCAGATTCTATCATGTGTACTCCTTTTATTGGACCAAGTAAACCTTTGTCCACTGAAGCCTAGATCAATGAGCCCATAGGCTTCAATCACTGCAATGAAGTCTAAGCTATTCCTCATGTTGTAAGGTATCCCTCCAAGCTTTTCCTCAATAGAAGTAATGACATTGTAATCACCTACCTCCACCATGGTTTGATGTTTTTAGCAGCATGATACAACATTCTATCCCATAAAGGTCTTCTGAGTTGATCCTTACACTTGGCATACACAAAAGTTGTGATGAAGTGAGTCTGAATTTCATTATGACCAATATCACAAGTAATTTGTTGTTCATCCTCCTCAATTACTACACAATCAATGTCCTTATTCCAAAAAAAGCCAAATTTTTCCATTTCGATTACTCATAGCGTGCTCCATGGCTAATTGGTTTTTAAAACTTTGGATTTGGATAGTATCAGAGAAAGGTTCTAGAATAGCAATAATAAAAAGTTGGTGCATCTTCTTGAGCATTTTGATTCTTTCTAATACTCCTTGGGTATTGATCCCCCTCACATTCCAAATGATTGTACTAATCATTGAGATGATCACGAAGTAAAGAGCCTAGTGTTTGGTCTGCCAGCAGTGACAGTGTTGATGCCTTGATTTTTGAATCGGAACCTATCATGGTGTAGTCCTCCGGGAGATAATCCCTGATTATTAGCCACCTTTTGAATCTCTTCTTCAAGACCTTTATCAAGGTAAGGACTAAAAGCTCTAATCAATAGCTCACTAGTCTCATCATCCTCATCAAGGTCCTTGAGGGAGTGATTGTCCCCATCTAGGTCATCTTCTAAATTGTCAACATTCATCAATTTCAGGGCCTTTGTTAGTTTGACATTTTTTAGTTCTTTTATCTGGAGGCACATTAATAGGAATGTTCATATATTGGGCCTGTAGAGGAGTAATATCCATGCACAGTTGTTCATCTACCATTATAAATTTCTTGCAAGTTTCCCCACTCGTTTGCTGTTTCCCCTGCTGATTGTTATCATGTTGCTGATTCTGTCTTTTTTTGTAACTTCTCTCTTTTTGTTGCTAGGTTTGTTCTTGCTTTTGGGAGTCTTCTCTTGGTTGCTAGTACTTGCTTTTGCTCCCATATCTTATGCCATAGCTCCGTTGTTTTGCTTACCTACAGTTCTTTCCTCCACTTGGTTTTTTTTTGTGCTATTTTTGCTGGTATTTTGTTTTCCTCCCTCTGATTGTTCATGTTGTTGTACCTGTTGCTAATTAGGACTTTGTTGTTGGCTAGTGGTAGCAGGAGTTCTGTAGTCTGAACTATGGTCAGTGTGAGTCCCCTCATGCATAGCATGAGACAGATTCCCCCCTTTGGACACCCCTTCCTGCATGTTAGTTTATTTCTCCTGACATCCCCTTTCCATCCCTCCTTCAACCTCAACAGCATCATCAAGATATGAAATATTGGGGTTTGTGGGGTTTGGGAGCATTGAGTCAATACATGTGCTCTTGTTATTTACATTGTTTGCTGTTTTCTTGACCTGTGTTTTTTGGTGATGGTCTGCCTTCGACCTGTTCTGTGCTCCTTGTGGTGTTGTCCCATCATTACTGTTATGCTCCTGACTATGTTCCATTTGTTTTTCCTGCATGTTAAGGTTAGTAAAAGAATTATGGTTTGAAATATTAACTGTACCTGTTTGATGAGCTGTGATTTGTTGTTGCTCCTTTGACACTTTGTTCTGTGCTGAGGTTGGTCTCCACACTGTCTTTTGTATTTTTTCTTCCTGTGGTCTTGTAACACCCCATATTCTACGTGTACTGGTTCTATTTATATGACGCTTTTAAATTGCTTGTGGTATAGTTATGGACTCGATTTCCTATGCGACTAGACAATAGAATAGGTTTAAAGTTGTAATACCCCGTGCCTTCCAACACATATACGACTAAGTGAACTCAAAAACAATTCGAACTCGGGAAAGGTGGTATTCTATGTAAAAGTCAAAGTGGTCAAGTGTGTATTAGTGCTACGGTCTTATAAAGAAACTAAGATTGGGAAAATGGTGTAAAATAAGTGAGGTGCTTGCTTGACTAAACTATGCTAGTAGGTGACACGTAGGTGATGCACCTATTTAGAATTAGTGGACTGAATTTTAAGTTAAAAGGAGCAAGTAGGTGATACACCTACTTAGAATAGGTGGACTACATTTTAAGTGAAAAGGGAAAGGAGGTGATGCACCTACTTAAAAACTTGTGGCAGAACTTAAGGAGGTGATGTACCTGCTTGCTTAAAGTAAAGGACCATATTATTTCTCCAATTTACTAAGTGAAAAACTCCAGAAGGTAATTGTAAAGCACTCAAGCTCATCACATCTCCTTCATCACGTATTCTCCAAAAATTTACTCCCAAGGAAAGCAATAGAAGCTCCTAGAGTTCTGGTCTATAGCTTCACCATTAAAATCTGAAGCAAACCCTTTCTTTTTAAAGTACAAGTTAGTAGAACATATCCCATCTTAAGGAATTCAAGTGAATAATCTGATTTAACATCAAGTTATGGGGGAGAGGACAACCTAAACCTTGATGAAGCCAAGTCTTAGCAAGTGAGGTTTCTGTCCAGCAAGGTAAGCTATGGAATTTTTCATCCCTCTCTTGTTCTTGCATTATTTGTGAAAGTTTTTATGTGTTAATGAAATAAGGAGTGTTGTCTCTATATAGTGTGAGCTAGGAAGAAGGATGTGCTGGTTGGGAAAGCCATGGAGTGGAGTCCCCTTAAATTTTGATCGTGAGCTCATTTTGAGGTTCTTAAATGTAATAATGGTTGTTGGAACTCACGGGATGTTGATCGGAAGCCATATGTTCATATTGATATTTCCATATTATGATGCTTATGGACTATTTTGTGTATCGTAAAATAAGGGGGTGCGGCTGGATATGTGCAGAGAATTCATGGGAATTGGTTATAGGATAGAACATTGAAAGTGTAGTGATGATACACCACTTAATTGAGTGTTGCATGAGCTTACTTTCTGGAATCCCTTTGTATATTGTTTTCCAAACGTTATGAAGCCTGAGGAGTTTCAGAGGACCCATATTCAGGTTGTATAGTATATGAAAAAAAATTAGAGGAGAATGGGTGGGAAGAACACCTTTGATGGGATCAATTACAGATTTTCTGCCAATTACTGTTTTGGTCTGATCAAGTAACCCAAACTTGTTAATTAGATACTAATGCTAGTTTTATTATTTACTCCATTGTAGATAGATAATCTGAAAGGAAGAAGGTTAACTCATTGTAATATCCAAAGTTGTGCAGCAAGGTATGCAAGGCTATTTGATTTCCTATTTCTTTGGCATGAATCCAACCCTTGTATTACAAAGTAAGCTTTCTAAGTGCCCTTGGTAGTGACTGATCCATAGTTGCAGTTCCTACTCCCTAGAGCATTAAAGGGAGTACTCTAATATGAGTTTATTACTAAATGAACGTGCTTACTCTACCAAGTATTATCATGCACATATCCTAAATTACACATGGTACTTATGTTTATATGTTAGATATACAATATGCCCATATCTTGCCAACTTGCTTCAATTGTCATTCTTTCATATATGTCATCTTTTCACATGTTCGTATGTTCCCTTTGTTGGTTATTACTCCCATTGTGTTAGACTATAATGTTACCTCACAAGATCCCTACTTGCTCTATTGTACATTTTATATGTACTTACTTGGAATATTTATCCGTTCTTAAGTTGAATCTGCCCACGTTCTCCCTTGGTTCCACGTTCATGCATACCTTGTAGTTGATATTAGTTAGTGAGTATTTGGCTATCATATAGACTTCAAATCTCTTGGCTGAATGTTAAATGCTAAATGTCTTCACTTTATATGTGCTTCAATTTGAGATGTCAAAATGCTTAAATGAGTCATATAAGCTCCTAAGTATTACGTTGGTGTCACATTTGCTTCCCATGTCATTGTTACTATCGTAAGTCCATATTCATGTCTTCTACTACTGGTCCATAGTTCCAAACAACAATCTCAAAAGAGATCATCAAAAGAAAAATCTCAAAAGAGTTATGAACATCAAAACAACAATCTCAAAGATTAAAGAATCTAAGTGAAGCAATATGCATAATTATGGGTGGCTGCTCAGGGGAGAAAGCCTAGCATGGTCCGATCCCAATTGGTATAGAAGGGTGGCAGCTCAGGGGTGAAAGCCTAGCGTGGGCCGATCCCAATTGGTTGACTTATGAGGACAACATCCCAAGGGTTAAAATGCCTAGCATGGGTCATCCTCATCTACCACTGATGAACTGGTCATTTGTATCATATGCCTTATCAAGATTATACGTACAGTAAAGAAAAGAAAAGAATGTAACATACACAATTCCACAAGTATAAGCAAAGGTGATCTCTAATCCTTATCTATTGGTATTTGGTTTCACTTGAGCTCTCATTTTACCTATACCGTATTATGCCTTACATATTCAGTACATTCTTTCGTACTGACGTCCCTTGTTAGGGAAAATGCATTTCATGATGCAGGTACATGTACTCAACTAATAGATCTCTCCAATAGAAGCACATGCTACTCAACGGTTGCTGGTGAGCTCTAGGTTGATTCGGAGCTTTGCCGAGTCTTTACTATGCATATTTTCCTAGTGGTACAGTCATGGATTCCAGTAGAGGCTTTGTTGACATTGTAAAGCTATCACATGTATTCATAGCTTCACTTGTCACATGTATCGATTCAGCTAGTCGACATGTATTGTATACGAAACTTCTCATTAGTAAATCTATTTTCATAGTAGTTTACTTTCTCATCATAGGTCACTTGTAAAACATGTGTTCATATGGTACTTGTCCACCTCACTAGGGTTGGGGTGTGACAGGTCTATTGTTTCTTCTTCTTGACACTTGCCATTCTTCTTCCTTTTGCTGTTCCGGTTGCTGCGTACTGCTCCCGTACTTGGTGTTTTGTTGTAGTTGCTCCTCTTGTTCCCTTGTCTTGATTTGCTTGTGATCTCCTCCTTGTTGTCCTTGTTCACCTTTATTCATGTTTTTCATTTTTGTTCCTAAATCTTTCCTTTGTTTGAAGTCCTCATCCCTTATTTTGAAATTGCAGTCACCTATCGTGTGGCCTTGATGTTTGCAATATGCACAGTAAGGGGGGATATTTTCATATTCAATAGGTTGTCATCTCCCTATAGTGAGATCTTCATCATCCAAGCCAATCCAAACATGTCTGGGTCGAGCCTTTATGAGGTCCACTTGGACTTTTACCTTGGCCATACTAGCTCTAGTTCTTTAATTGAGGCTGTATCTAAATATAAAACTTTACCCACAGACTCTAGTAGAGGTGTGATGAATTCTTTCTTGAAGCAGTGTCATGGTAGTCCTACCAACAGTACCCATATAGGAACAATGGGTGTTTCTTCTTCAGGTCTAAAATTGGGAGTCCAAGCTTGTATTCTCATAAGTTTGCCCTCGATAGTCATTCTTTGTTTTGTCCATACAGTGTTATAGTCCAATTCATTGTCCAAATCAATAAACACATGCCTAGCATTATAATGAGCAATATTGACCCCTCCCCCCATTCAGTTGAGTTTGTAAGATGAAGCTTTTCCTGATGAGTTCTATTTTCGGCATGATGGTTCTGAATTTACCTATAAGGGTGTATTTATAGTCCACAGTCAATTTGTTCATGAAGTCATCCACATCATAAATCATAGCAGGCTGGCTCTGTTTAGTAGTGTGTCTGGGAGGGACCAGTTCTATAGAGGTGGCATGTGTAGCATGAATTTGTCTAAGTCTTGCAGCCAACGTTTGTACCACTGTATAGGGAGCAGGTTCTGTACTCTGGTCCTGTTTGGTTTTTAGATTATCGTTGAGATTTCTTGGGCCTTTGGATTGGTTAGAGTGGTTGGTTTGCTGACCTTTCTGATTGGAGATGGTATGTCTATCAAAGTTGCTGGAAATTTTAGGGAAGTCCTTGTGATAACTATTGGGTTCAGAATTCCCTCCATGATTAGGTAGATGAGATTGACTGTTATTTTTCACCCTACTTTGATTTCGATCAACTTGCTGTTGGGATTCAATGTCTCCCCTGCCATGTTCCTGATCATTCAACATAACATTCTTTTGCCCTTTTGCATTAACATTAACATGGTCCTCACTACTACTCAGGCTAACAACATCTCTACTAGAGTTAGCTTGAGAAGACTTACTTGCTTAAGTGCCATCCTCACTCGACTTTTTACTTTGTGAATTGGTAGTTCTTGCATGCTGCTTCTGATCATAGTCAAATTCATTAGTATAATGAATGGTTTTACCTGGTATTTGTTGTCCTCCATTGCTTGGCATTGTATCCGTTGGTTTAACTCCAAATGAGAAGTGTGATGAACTCTCCACTTCAATCACTTCCAAAGTTATAGACCTTGCATTGTCTTGTTGATCATTTTGGTCTTGACTCATTCGTGTATCTCCTTTCTTTGATTTCATCTCTATTTTTTGTTTCTCCATTGAGATTTGATCCTATTTTTGACCATCAGGACTAGCATGATCTTGGGAGTATGTCCCCTGCTGTTCTGCATTAGTTCTGCAGTTGAGTTCTTCAAACTCAATTTGTTGATTGGTTGTAGAATTAATTAAACTTGCCTGAATTTCCTCTTGTCTGTGTTCTTGAACTAAATTGATGGATATGTTGGTGAGGTGGACCTCCTCATCCATAGAATAACTGCCCCTTGTAGCGCCGCCATCATCTTTCGATTTTTCGGCTGCTTGCTCACTGGAATTCTTGTCGTCGGTGATTGGACCGTCCATTTTACTTGAGAATGCAGTGAGATGTACCTCTTCACCAGGTGAGTAAACCCCAGTGCTCAAATCGCCATGAAATTGGTGGGAAGATGGACGAATTTGAAGGCGCAGGTCAGGCAATTTTTCGGCAATATTCCCAGAAATCGCCTCATCAGTTCTCTCAATTGGCACGATGGAATCACTCAATGTTTTAGTATGTTGTAGCCATTGATTAGTATAATCATTCCCTCTAAATAGCTTTCTGTGAATGAACTTCTCGCGATCAGGGGAAATAATTTTTTTAATCCCGTCCAACTCCCTTTCTGAAATCGCGATATGCATCGCCTCATTGTTTCGCGAATTCGTGGAGCTATAGGATGAATTAGATGGCGATTCTTGGTGGGTTTTGTTCGTTTTCTCAGGGCGCCTCTGATGGCTTTGATCCGGCGACTTGAAAAGGCTCACCGGCGGCTCACGCGCCATTACTGCTAGTGAACTAGCCGTTGGAGCTGTAGCAGTTGTGCAGATTTTAGAGAGAGTTCCGCGTAGAGAGGGAAATTAGAGAGAGAAATTGGGAAATGGGGAAGTGATGAAGTTTAGGTATTTGGTTAAGGGTTTTTAGGTTAGGGTTTAGAGCTTAAGTTTTTCTAGGATTTTTTTAGGTCAAGAGGTTTTTTTCAATTTAGGATTTTTAAAGATTTTTTAGGATCATTATTGTTTTTACAATTTAGGAGTTCTAAGGGATTAGGACTTAGGGTTTTAGATTAGGGATTTTGTTTAGGGTTTTTAAGGTTTGTTTTCGGGATTTTTAGTTTTGGGGTTTGGAAGGTTTTTAGTGTTTACATTTTCTTAGGATTTAGGATTCTTAGGGTTTAGGGGTTCTTAGAGTTTCATAAGGCTTAGGGTTGGGGGTTTATCCCTAATGTTTAGGGTTTAAGTTTCTTAGGGTTTGAGTTTAACATTTAAAGGTATCCTAGGTTTTCTTTGGGTCATTTAGGGTGTAGGGTTTAGGGTTTAGTGTTTTAGGTTTAGGGTTTTTCTAGGGTTTAGGTTTGTTAGGTTTAAGATTTTTTAGAGGTCGTTTAGTTTTAGAGTTTTTAAAGTTTTTTTGTTGTTTTTTAGGGTATAGGGTTTCTTAGTGCTTTTTTGGGTTTAGGGTTCAAGGTTTAGAATTTGGGATTTAGGATTCCTTAGGTTTAGTGGTTTTAAAGTTTTTTTTTTTAGGTTTTTTAGGGTTTAGGTTTTCTTAGTGATTTTTAGGGTTTAGGTTTTAGAGGGTTTAGGGTTTTTTAAAAATTATTTTTAGGTAAATTATGGTGTAGGGCTTACTACTTTTTAGGTTTTTTTAGGTTTAAGGTTTCTAGGGGTTTTAATAGGTTTTTTTTCCTTTTAGAGTTTTCAGGTTTAGAGTTTTTTTAAAGGTTTTTAAGGTTTGATAGGGTTTAGGGTATTAGGGTTTATAAGGATTTAAGGATAAGAGTTTCATAGGGTTTCTTGGTTTAGGGTTTAGGACTTAGGGTTTAGGTTTAAAGATTATTTTTTTTGAGTATTTTTAGGGTTTATAAGGGCTTATGATGTCTTAAGGATTGTTTAGGTTTAGGGTTTTAAAAGGTTTTTAGGGTTTTTTTAGGGGTTTCTCTATGTTTAAGGTTAAGGCCAAAGGATTAGGGTTTAGGGTTTAGGCCCTAAGGTATAGGGTTTCAGATTTTAGGTTGAGAGATTTTTAGGGTTTATGGTGTTTTTTAGGTTTATGAATTTTATGATTAAGCTTTTTAAATGTTTTAGGGTTTCTTAGGTTTTTTTTAAGAATTTGGATTTCTTAGGATTTATGGTTACGTAGGCCTAATTTAGGGCATATGATTTTAAGTTTAGGGTTTTTTTTTTGGGCTTAGGATTTTAAAGGGATTTATTTTTTTTCCTCGGGTATTATAGTTTTAGGGGTTTTAATGGATTTTAGGGTTTAGCGTTTATTAGTGTTTCATAAGGTTTGGGGTTTAGGGTTTATCCCTATGGTTAAGAGTTAAGGATTTAGAGTTTCTTAGGGTATATGATTTAGCGTTTAGGATTTCTTAGGGTTTAGTTTTTTTTAAGGGTTTTTAGGATTTAGGATTTTGGGCTTAAGATTTTCTAGGGTTTTATTAGGTTTAGAGGAATTTTTAGGTTTAGGGTTTGAAAGGGTGTTTAGGATTTTTATGGGTTTTTATGATTAAGGGGTTTTATAGGGTTTTTAGGGTTTAGGGTTTTTTAAAGTTTCGGGTTTAGGGGTTTTAAAAGTTTTTTAGGGTTTTTTTTTATTTCTTAAGGTTTAGGGTTTCTTAGTGTTTAGCCCTAAGGTTTAGGGTGAAGGGTTTAGGGTTTCTTTGGGTATAGAGTTTAGCATTTAGGGTTTCTTAGGATTTAGGGTTTAAGGTCTAAGTTTTTTATTTAAGGGTTTTTAAGGTTTAGGGTTTTGGGCTTAAATTTTTGTAGAAATTTTTAGGTTTAGAGTTTTTTTAGGTTTAATGATTTTAAAAGGGGTTTTTCAAGATTTTTATGACTTTTTACGGTTTAGGGGTTCTTAGGGCTTAGGGTTTCTTTGGGTTTAGGCTTAGGATTTTAGATTTAGGGTTTTTAGGGGTTAGATTTTTATTTTTTTTAGGTTTAGTTTTTTTGAAGGTGTTTTTCGGGTTTAGGATTTCTTAGGGTTTAGGGTTTGTTGGTGTTTCATAATTCTTGGGGTTTCCCTAAGGTTTAGGGTTTAGTGTTTCTTAGGGTTTAGGGTTTCTTAGGGGTTTAAGCTGTCTTAGGTTTAGGCTTTTAAAGGTTTTTTAAGGTGTTGATCTAATATGCTTAGGATATGCCAACTCAAGGTTAACTTGGGGTCAATCGTGATCCTAGGTCCCGTGTTACGTCAAGGGGGTAACCTCGGGATGTGACAAAATCAATGTCTGAATAAAAGCCTCTAACTAACTAGAGATGATGGGAAATACCCCCAGCTAACTCTAGCAACCCTGAAACTAAAATGAAAGACTTAATATAAAATATGTAAATCGTCCTTGAAAAACGAGGACTCACCACTGATATTGCTGAATACGGATCGGGAACGGATCTCCGCGTGATTTGAATATTGAGGACCTGAACCTACATCACGAGAAGATGTAGCGTAGGGTATGTATTAGTACTTGAAAGGTACTGAGCAAGCATGATATGATAAAGCTGAACAAATATATATAATTGAATAGAGCGTATTGAACAATGATATAATCTGAACAAGATGAATAAGAGTTTAGGTATTTGTTTAAGGGTTTTTAGGTTAGGGTTTAGAGCTTAAGTTTTTCTAGGATTCTTTTAGGTCAAGAGTTTTTTTTCAATTTAGGATTTTTAAAGATTTTTTAGGAACATTATTGTGTTTACGATTTAAGAGTTGTAAGGGATTAGGACTTAGGGTTTTTGTTTAGGGATTTTAAGGTTTGTTTACGGGATTTTTAGTTTTAGGATTTTAAAGGTTTTTAGTGTTTAGATTTTCTTAGGATTTATCATTTCTTAGGGTTTAGGGGTTCTTAGAGTTTCATAAGTCTTAGGGTTGGGGGTTTATCCCTAAGGTTTAGGGTTTAAGTTTCTTAGGGTTTGAGTTTAACATTTAAGGTCTCCTAGGTTTTTTTTAGGTCATTTAGGGTGTAGGGTTTTTCTAGGGTTTAGGTTTGTTAGGTTTAAGATTTTTTAGAGGTCTTTTAGTTTTAGAGTATTTTTTGTTGTTTTTAGGGTATAGGTTTTCTTAGTGCTTTTTTGGGTTTAGGATTCAAGGTTTAGAATTTGGGATTTAGGAATCCTCAGGTATAGTGGTTTTAAAGTTTTTTATTTTTAGGTTTTTTAGGGTTTAGGTTTTCTTAGTGATTTTTAGGGTTTAGGTTTTCTTAGTTATTTTTAGGGTTTAGGTTTAGAGAGATTAGGGTTTTTTTAAAATGATTTTTAGGTAAATTATGGTGTTGGGCTTAATGCTTTTTAGGTTTTTTTAGGTTTAAGGTTTCTAAGGGTTTCAAAAGGTTTTTTTTTTCTTTTTAGAGTTTTCAGGTTTAGAGTTTTTTTAAAGGTTTTTAAGGTTTGATAGGGTTTAGGGTATTAGGGTTTATAAGGATTTAAGGTTTATTAGGATTTCTTGGTTTAGGGTTTAGGACTTAGGGTTTTAGGTTTAAAGATTTTGTTTTGAGTATTTTTAGGGTTTATAAGGGATTATGATGTCTTAAGGATTGTTTAGGTTTAGGGTTTTAAAAGGTTTTTAGGGTTTCTCTATGTTTAGGGTTAAGGCCAAAGGATTAGGGTTTAGGGTTTAGGCCTTAAGGTATAGGGTTTCAGATTTTAGGTTAAGAGATTTTTAGGGTTTATGGTTTTTTTAAGGTTTATGAATTTTATGATTAGGGTTTTTAAATGTTTTAGGGTTTCGTAGGTTTTTTTTAAGAATTTGGATTTCTTAAGATTTATGGTTATGTAGGCCTAATTTAGGGCATATGATTTTAAGTTTAGGGTTTTTTTTTGGGGATTAGGGTTTTGAAGGGATTTATTTTCTTTCCTCAGGTATTATAGTTTTAGGGGTTTTAATGGATTTTAGGGTTTAGCATTTCTTAGTGTTTTATAAGGTTTGGGGTTTAGGGTTTATCCCTATGGTTTAGAGTTTCTTAGAGTATGTATGATTTAGCGGATTTCTTAGGGTTTGGTTTTTTTTAAGGGTGTTTAGGATTTAGGGTTTTGGGCTTAAGATTTTCTAGGTTTTTATTAGGTTTAGAGGAATATTTAGGCTTAGGGTTTGAAAGGGTTTTTATGGGTTTTTATGATTAAGGGGTTTTATAAAGTTTTTAGGGTTTAGGGTTTTTAAAAGTTTAGGGTTTAGGGGTTTTAAAAGTTTTTTAGGGTTTTTTTTATTTCTTAAGGTCTAGTGTTTCTTAGGGTTTAGCCCTAAGGTTTAGGGTTTCTTTGGGTATACAGTTTACCATTTAGGGTTTCGTAGGATTTAGGGTTTAAGGTCTAAGTTTTTTATTAATGTTTTTAAGGTTTAGGGCTTTGGGCTTAAATTTTTGTAAAAATTTTTAGGTTTAGAGTATTTTTAGGTTTAATGATTTTAAAAGGGTTTTTCAAGATTTTTATGATTTTTTACGTTTTAGAGGTTCTTAGGACTTAGGGTTTCTTTGGGTTTAGGGCTTAGGAATTTAGATTTAGGGTTTTTAGGGGTTAGATTTTTTTTTTAGGTTTAGTGTTTTTAAAGGTGTTTTTAGGGTTTAGGATTTCTTAGGGTTTAGGGTTTGTTGGTGTTTCATAAGTCTTGGGGTTTCCCTAATGTTTAGGGTTTAGTGTTTCTTAGGGTTTAGGGTTTCTTAGGGGTTTCAGATGTCTTAGGTTTGGGCTTTTAAAGGTTTTTTAAGGTGTTGATCTAATATGCTTATGATATGCCAATTCAAGGTTAGCTTGAGGTCACTAGTGATCCTAGGTCCCGTGTTACGTCAAGGGGGTAACCTCGGGGTGTGACAAAAACAATGTCTGAATAAAAGCCTCTAACTGACTAGAGATGATGGGACATGTACCCAGCTAACTCTAGCAACATTGAAACTAAAATGAAAGACTGAATATAAAACATGTAAATCGTCCTTGAAAAATGAGGACTCACCACTTATATTGTTGAATACGGATCGGGAACCGATCTTTGTGTTATCTGAATATTGAGGACCTGAACCTACATCACGAGAAGATGTAGCGTAGAGTATGTATCAGTACTTGAAAGGTACTGATTATGCATGCTATGATAAAGCTAAACAAATATATATAACTGTATAGAGCTTATTGAACAATGATATAATTTGAACATGATGAATAAGAGTTTAGGTATTTGGTTAAGGGTTTTTAAGTTAGGGTTTAGAGCTTAAGTTTTTCTAGGATTTTTTTAGGTCAAGAGGTTTTTTTCAATATAGGATTTTTAAAGATTTTTTAGGATCATTATTGTTTTTACCATTTAGAAAGTCTAAGGGATTAGGACTTAGGGTTTTAGATTAGGGATTTTGTTTAGGGTTTTTAAGGTTTGTTTTCAGGATTTTTAGTTTGAGGGTTTTAAAGGTTTTTAGTATTTATATTTTCTTAGGATTTAGGATTTCTTAGGGTTTAGGGGTTCTTAGAGTTTCATAGGGCTTAGGGTTGGGGATTTATCCCTAAGGTTTAGGGTTTAAGTTTCTTAAGGTTTGAGTTTAATATTTAAGGTCTGCTAGGTTTTTTTTGGGTCATTTAGGGTGTAGGGTTTAGGGTTTTTTTAGGGTTTACGTTTGTTAGGTTTAAGATTTTTTAGAGGTCTTTTAGTTTTAGAGTTTTTAAAGTTTTTTTTTGTTGTTTTTTAGGGTATAGGGTTTTTTAGTGCTTTTTTGGGTTTAGGGTTCAAGGTTTAGAATTTGGGATCATTTTTAGGGTCATTTTTGTTGTTTTATGCCGCACTTTCGAATAAGGCATTATGCTAAGTAAATATCTATGGTTGTGATAAAATTTACTTATATGCCCAACCTTTTTGAGTCAAAATCTTCACTACATATACAAGGAAATGTTTTCCCAAAATGTTGAAAACTCAAGTCAATAATTGCAGAGGGGGATAATATACAAATAAATATGTCACATTGGGTATGACACATAGACAGATTAGTAGAAAAGGGAGCACATAATATAAGGGCATTAAGCTATAGAAATATGTGGTGTACGTGTGCATATGAACTATAGGGTAGCGTGTGAGCGAATGAACTATAGGGCATGTAGGAAATGGACTAGATGCACATGATGCATGAGTACTAAAGCTACAAATATATAATATGTAAGCAAGTAGACTATAAGATATGTAGACATAAAATAAAATGAACTACGGAATACAATCACATTGAGCAAGTGTGTTTCGCATGGATAGGTGGACTAACATGTCAATAAGTACACATATGAAATATGAGAAAGTGAACACATGACACATGTCCAGAAAAGCTATAAGGCCTGTAATGTTTAAGCAAGTAGGCTACGAGGCATCTAAAATATATAGAAATGGTCATATGATCAATTAGTCTGCAATACCCACACAATATGGACAAGTGACATGAAGAAAGTAACCAGTGCAATAAATAACATGTAGGGAAAAGGTCCTATTAAAACATATAACAATAAACAAGGGTGCTCTAAAGCTGATAACACTTATGTCACACCCCAACCCTAGGTGAGGCGGACAAGTACCATATGAACACATGCTTTACAAGTGACCTATGATGAAGTAAACTACTACGCAAATAGATTTCCTAATGAGAAGTTTCGTATACAATACATGTCGACTAGCTGAACCGATACATTTGACAAGTGAAACTATGAATACATATGATAGCTTTACAATGTCTACAAAGCCTCTATTGGAATCCATGACTGTACAACTAGGAAAATACGCATAGTAAAGACTCGGCAAAGCCCCGAATCAACCTGGAGCTCACCAGCAACCGCTGAGTATCATGTGCTTCTATTGGGGAGATCTATTAGTTAAGTACTTGTACCTGCAGCATGAAATGCAATGTCCCCATAAGGGATGTCAGTACGAAAGAATGTACTGAATATGTAAGGCATAATACAACCATATGTAAAATGAAAGCTCAAGTGAAACCAAATACCAATAGATAAGGATTAGAGACCACATTTGCTTATACTTGTGGAATCGTGTATGTTACATTCTTTTCTTTACTTTACTGTACGTTAAAATATTGATAAGGCATATGATACAAATGACCAGTTGATTAGTGGTAGAAGAGGATGACCCATGCTAGGCATTTTAACCCCTAGGATGCTGTCCTCATAATTCAACAAATTGGGATCGACCCATGCTAGGCTTCCGCCCCTGAGCTGCCACCCTTCTATACCAATTGGGATCGGCCCATGCTAGGCTTTTCCCCTTGAGCTGCCACCCTTCTATACCAATTGGGATCGACCCATGCTAGGCATTTGCCCCTGGGCTGCCACCCATTATTATATAGATTGCTTCACTTAGATTCTTTAATCTTTTAGATTGTTGTTTTGATGTTCATAACTCTTTAGATATGGTTCTTTTGATGATCATAACTCTTTTGAGATTGTTGTTTTGGTGATCATAATCATTGTTGAGATTTGGAACTATGGACCAATAGTAGAAGACATACGAATATGGACTTACGATAATGACAATGACGTGGGAAGGAAATATGACTCCAACATAATACTTAGGAGCTTATATGACTCAGTGAGCATTTTGACATCTCAAATTGAAGCACATATCAAGTGAAGACATTTTTGCACTCAGCCAAGAGATTTGAACTCTATATGATAGCCAAATACTCACTAACTAATATCAAATACAAGATATACATGAACGTAGATCCAAGGGAGAATGTGGACAGATTCAACTTAAGGACGGATACATATTCCAAGTAATTACATATAAAATGTATAATAGAGCAAGTAGGGATCTTGTGAGGTAACATTATAGTCTAACACAATGGGAGTAATAACCAATAAAGGAAACATATGAACATGTGAAAAGATGACATATATGATGGAATAGACAATTGAACCAACTTGGCAAGATATAGGAAGATTGTATATCCAACATATAAACATATGTACCATGTGTAATCTAGGATCATTTTGACTTATATAAGGGGAATACGTGCCAAGGGTACTTGGATGATGAAATAAGTTTAAACCTTGCATGCTAATACTTGGTAGAGTAACCACATACATTTAGTAATAAACTCATATTAGAGTACTCACTTTAATTCTCTAGGGAGTAGGAACTGCAACTATGGATCAATCACTACCAAGGGGACTTAGAAAGCTTACTTTGTAATACAAATGTTGGATTCATGCCAAAGAAATAGGATATCGAATAGCCTTACATACCTGCTGTACAACATTGGATATTACAATGAGTTAACCGTCTTCCTTTCAGATTATTTATCTACAATGGAGTAAATAATAAAACTACCATTAGTAGTTGATCAACAAGTTTTGGCTACTTCATAAGACCGAAACAGTAATTGGCATTATATCTATAATTCATCCCATCAAGAATGTTCTTCCCATCCATTCTCCTCTAAAAAAATTAATATACTTTACAACCTTCTTATAAGGTCCTCCGAAATTCCTCGGGCTTCATCACATCTGGAAATCAATATTAAAGGAATGGCAGGAAGTAAGCTCATGCAACATTCAATTAAGTGGTCCTCTAACCAGTTCCCATGGCTTCTCTGCACATGTCAAGCCAGACCCCCTTATTTTATGATACACAAAACAGTCCCTAAGCATCACAATATAGAAGTAACAATATGAACTCACGGCTTCCGATCAACACCCCGTGAGTTCCAACTAACATTACATTTAAGATGCTCAAAACGAGCTCACAATCAAAATTTAAGGGGACTCCACTCCATGGCTGTCCCAACAAGCACATCCTTCCTGAACTTTTACCAAGCCCACACCATATAGAGGCAACACTCTTCAGTTCATTAACACATACAAACTTTCACAAACAATGCAAGATCAAGAGAGGGATGAATATTTTCATAGCTTACCTTGCTAGAAAGAAACCTTACTTGCTAAGACTTGGATTCTTCAAGGTTTAGGATGTCCTCTCCCTCTCACCTTGATGTTAAATCAGATTATTCACTTGAATTCCTTAAGATGGGAGATGTTTCTACCAACTTGTACTTTAAAAACACATGTTTCCTTCAGATTTTAATGGTAAAGCTGTAGACTAGAACTCTTGGAGCTTTTATGGCTTTCCTTGGGAGTAATTTTCTGGAGAATAAGTGATAGAGGAGATGTGATGAGCTGAGTGCTTTACAAGTGCCTTCTGGACGTTTTCACTTCATAAAATGGATAAATAATATGGTCCTTTACTTTTAAGCAAGCAGGTGCATCACCTCCTCAAGTTCTGCCACAAGTTTTTAAGTTGGTGCATCACCAACTTGCCCCTTTTAATTAAAATTCAGTCCACTAATTCTAAGTTGGTGCATCACCTACTTGTCACCTACTATCATAGTTTAGTCAAGAAAGTACCTCACTTATTTTTACACCATTTTCCCAATCTTAGTTTCTTTACAAGACCGTAGCACTAATATGCACTTAACCACTTTGACTTTTACATCAAATACCACATTTCCCGAGTTTGAATTGTTTTTGAGTTCAGTTAGTCGTATATGTGTTGGAAGGCACGGGGTATTACAACTTTAAACCTATTCTATTGTCACTAGTTGCATAAGAAACCAAATTCAGAACTATACCACAAGGCAATTTATAAGCGTCATATACATAGAACTAGTACACGTAGAATATGGGGTGTTACAACTTACAAGCAAGCATTCTATGACATTAGGTAACCTGTGAGAAGGTAATCCACCAAGGGCAAATGACATACAAATAGATAAGTTATAGAACATGCATCATGTATAATTATATAACAAACCGTCTTTGGAAATTAGGAGATATCATATAGAACTACTCTACCATAATAAGGGCAAATACATTGTCTTAAGCGTTGAGTCACGGATGGGATAGTTCTGCTCATATTCCTTACTCACCTCAAAGCACGTACAATTGATTTCCCCATCTACTCTCTTCAATCTTCGAAGAATTCTTATAGGTGTTCTGCTATTGGGACAAGGCTTCCATCTAGGTCAATATAAATACTACAGTCAAGATAGGAAAAGAAAATCCTCAATAGTTCATCTTTTAGAGTAGGAGGCCGATGTGAACTTTGCCTTCATTACTAGCTTGTGTTATATCACGTTGAATGCCTGGTGCCCTTTGAAGGTCGAAATAGAAAATAAATAGAGAAGCTTGAACGCACCATAAAACATGAACTGTAATAACATGTAAATGTCAGGTACCTATAAAGATATATCATGATTCATAAAATCTTAGAGTTAGCCCCTTTGGGCTTTAACTAGATAGGTCTGGCCATATTAATAGATTTTTTTTTAAAAAAAAACAAGTGAGGGTGCTCCGACTCTTTTCCCATGCAAGATAGCAAATAATAACAACTAGCATATGATCAATTTTTCCTCTCCCTTAACTGGACTATGACTGACGAATTACTACAGGCATATATTAAATGAACCCTGTAGTAGCTCTATTCAATTTGATGGAAGTATATACATGTGTATAATGGTCTACTTCTCTTTTGTACTAATGATGTGGATGAACTAGGCTCATGTATCTTCTATCTAGGTAACCTTTCTATTCCCCTCTTTTTTTCTTATTGTTATCAGGACCAAATATCAAGACTTGAATCAATACTAAAATGACTTCTCTGTCTAACAAAGGTTCACAAAATTGTTCCCAGGTGCACCATTATAATTCGTTAGGATTGAAGAGTTGATACCTTTTTATTGCCTCATAGACTTAGCAACCTCTCTTTCATAATCACCTATCTCACTCCTTCTATAGCATCCCCATATCACCCCTACTCTTATGTTTAGAGAATTTGATGTATCCCATCTCTTTCGGACTAGAAGCTCTACGTACATATTTGGCCTGTGTAATTCAAGCTTCATTCTCACATGCTTCCTATCTAACAAGTACCTTTTGATCAAAACTAGTAGCTTCATGTACTCTAATCCCACTATGTACAACCTGACTAATCAAAACTTAGGTCTACCCAATCAATTTTCCTTTTGTTAATCTTACCCTTTAGTCACCTCCTAATCCTCTGTAGCCAAAACATAGATCATAATAGGAACTACCCTACATATATCATTTTCAGCAATTGGCACACATATCCCTAAGTTTTATAACCATGAAAAGAATACTAATGTTATTAGTACTTACTCTGGGTTGTTGGCACATACCATATAAAAGCCAAATATTAACATACTCGAGATGATATATGGTGAGAATTTCGGACTTGTCAGCCAATTAGGGGTATCTCTAGTAACACTATTGCACTGATACATCCACCTACCAAAATGTGCCACTGCCTTCTTCCAACTAAAAGAAACTGGTTCAACATCAACAATTTCGAGAACATGTGTAATGCTGAAAATTCTATGGATATCACAGACTAAGAACAAGTGTCCTCTATAGGAATAGATCCTATAAGTATGGAGGAAATATAGAACTCAAGAGTTGGTTACATCTTCTTTAGAATATGTGCCTGGAAATGCTACAACTCATATATGTAAACAAGTAACCAATCAATTTTTAAGCGTATGGATAACCATACTATATCTTTCTCAATTGAACCAACGTGATACAAATTGTACAAATGCAACTTAAAATGCAAATAACATAAAAGTCTTTACATACTTCATGAAGTGGGATGGTCGAATAAAATGAGCTCAATCTAGTCTAAATTTTGATAACTTCAGATCCTTTTCTATAGGTTGCATTATTGAAATTTTAGCTACCGTTAACCTTACCCATCATAAGGATAATATGAATAGCATGATCAAGTACAAGTGGAAATTGACTTCTTAACTCCGCTCTATCGCACGATCTGGATTATAAAGGAAGGTAACATTTCCTAAATTTCCAAGCAGCCCCGTAATTATAAATGTGGCACCCAACACATTCATAAGTAAGGCTCTACTAGACACCGCTTTGTAGACGCCCTAGGACGAACTACTCTGATACCACTTTTGTCACACCCCAACCCTGGTGAGGCAGACAAGTAACATATGTACATATGCTTTACAAGTTACCTATGATGAGAAAGTAAACTACTATATAGATAGATTTACTAATGAGAAGCTTCATATACAACACATGTTGACTAGCTAAATCGATACATATGATAATTGAAACTATGAATACAGATGATAGCTTTACAATGTCCACAAAGCCTCTAAGAGGAATCCATGACTATACCACTATGAAAATATGCATAGTAACGGCTCGGCAAAGCCCCGAATCAACCTGGAGCTCACCAACAATCGCTGAGTATCATGTGCTTCTATTGGGGAGATCTACTAGTTGAGTAAATGTACCTGTAGCATGAAATTGAGCATTCCCAATAAGGGACTTTAGTACTAAAGAATGTTCTGAATATGTAAGGCATAATACAACCATATGTAAAATGAGAGCTCAAGTGAAACCAAATACTAATAGATAAAGATTAGAGACCACCTCTACTTATACTTGTGGAATCGTGTATGTTACATTCTTTTCTTAATTTTCCGTACATTATAATATTTATAAGACATATGATGATACAAATGACCAGCTGATCAGTCGTAGAAGAGGATGACCCATGCAAGGCATTTTAACCCCTAGGATGTTGTCCTCATAATTCCACAAATTGGGATCGGCCCATCCTAGGCTTTCGCCCCTGAGCTGCCACCTTTAATTATATAGATTGCTTCACTTAGACTCTTTAATATTTGAGATTGTTGTTTTGATGTTCATAACTCTTTTGTTGTTGAGATTTGGAACTATGGACCAGTAGCAAAAGACATGAATATGGACTTACGATAATAACAATGACATGGGAAGTAAATGTGACACCAACGTAATACTTAGGAGCTTATATGACTCAGTAAGCATTTTGACATCTCAAATTAAAGCACATATCAAGTAAAGACATTTTTGCATTCAGCCAAGAGATTTCAACTCTATATGATAGCCAAATACTCACTAACTAATATCAAATACAAGGTATACATGAACGTGGAATCAAGGGAGAACGTGGGAAGATTCAACTTAAGGACGAATAAATATTCCAAGTAAGTACATATAAAATGTACAATAGAGCAAGTAGGGATCTTGTGAGGTAATATTATAGTCTAACACAATGGGAGTATGTCACGACCCGGGATCACCCCCTAGTCGTAACCGGCGTACTCGACCTCGAAGAGGTCTAATACAAGCCTCTTAGCATTCATTCATCGCATAGACACTAAAACCATAAGGAATTAAAAACTTTCTTTACCAAGAAAACATTTCATTAAAAAAAACAATAGCAAGCGGAA
>JAJOOE010001460.1:0-18185 GCA_036250405.1 Solanum raphanifolium | reverse complement strand
AACCGCTCCATGGGGGAGCACTTTTGTGAGCAAAAATGGCCCAGTCCATTTGGACTTGAGTTTGCCTGGAAACAAACGCAACCTAGAGTTGAATAGAAGCACAAGATCACCAACCACAAATTCTCGCTTTTCAATTCTTTGATCATGATACCGTTTCATCTTGTCTTTGTACAAGGCTTAACTTTCATAAGCTTTCAGGCGAAACTCATCAAGCATATTCAAGTCATTCATTCTTTGATTCAATGCGGCGCCCCAATCCAAATTGAGCTTCTTCATTGCCCACATTGCCTTATGCTCTAGCTCTACCGGTAAATGACAAGACTTCCCATATACAAGTTGGTAAGGAGACATACCTATGGGGGTCTTGTATGTAGTGCGATAGGCCCATAGAGCATCATCAAGCTTCCTTGACCAATCCGTTCAATTAACATTCACAGTTTTTGCTAAGATCTGTTTAGTTTCTATGTTGGACACTTCAACTTGCCCACTAGTCTGCGGATGGTAAGGAGTGACTACATTGTGGCGGACACCATATTTCTCAAGTAGTGCCTTGAACAATTTATTACAGAAGTGAGAATCTCTGTCGCTGATAATCGCCCTCGGTGTACCGAATCTGGAGAAGATGTTCTTTTTCAAGTATGCGGTGACACTTTTACCTTCATTGTTGGGGAGCGCAACTGCTTCCACCCACTTCGATACATAATCAACCGCAACAAGAATATACTTCATCCCGTATGAGCTCACAAATGGACCCATAAAATCAATGCCCCATACATCAAAAAACTCTATCATCAATATCAGATTCATAAGGAGCTCTCGGCTCTTTGAAATCCCTCCTTCTCTTTGGCAACGATCATAAGACATGGCGAAATCATGAGCATCTTTGTGGATGGTAGGCCAGTAGTATCCACACTGCAAAATCTTATGCGTAGTCCGAATACCACTATGATTCCCACCAACAGGTGATGAATGGCATGCTTCAAGTACACTCATCATCTCAACCTCGGGCACACAGCGACGAATAATCCCATCAGCTCAACTACGATACAAGTAAGGTTCATCCCAAAAGAATTTCTTCACATCATGCATAAACCTTCTCCTTTGGTGAAAAGACAAGTCCGGGGGCACCAAATCGCTTGCCAAATAATTAGCAAAGTCTGCGAACCATGGAATCAAATCATGAGAAGCAGCCAATACCTGTTCATCTGGAAAAGCATCATTAATTTCAGCCCTATCTCCAAGCTTTAGCATAGCCTTTTCCTCTAATCTGGACAAGTGATCGGCAATTGATTTTTGGTCCCCTTTCTATCTTTTACCACAAATCAAACTCTTGCAGCAACAATACCCATCTAATCAATCTTGGTTTTGCATCCTTTCTCGCCATCAAATACCTCAATGCAGAATGGTCAGTATGCACTATGACCTTAGTACCAAGCAAGTAGGATCGAAATTTCTCGAATGCAAAAACCACCGCAAGAAGTTCTTGTTCGGTCACAGTATAATTCTTCTGGGCCACATTTAGAGATTTGCTAGCATAGTAAATAGGGTGAATAATTTTCTCTTTCCTCTGTCCCAGTACCACACCAAGCGCCACTCCACTTGCATCACACATTACCTCAAACGGTTGTCCCCAATCAGGTGAAATAATGATAGGTGCAGTGACCAACTTCTCGTTCAACTCTCCAAATGCTCTCAGACAAGCCTCATCAATGTCAAACTTATACTCCTTTTCGAGCAGTTTGCACAATTGGTGTGCAATTTTTGAAAAGTCTTTTATGAATCTCCTATAGAACCCAGCATGCCCAAGAAAACTTCTAACATCTGTTACAGAAATAGGTGGCGGAAGCTTTTCTATTACCTCAACTTTAGCTCTATAAACCTCAATACCTTTCTCTGAAATTCGATGACCCAACACTATACCTTCATTTACCATGAAATGACACTTCTCCCAATTCAGCACCAAGTTGCAGTCTTCACACCTCTTAAGCACCTCGGCCAAATGATCCAGACAATGATCAAAAGAATCACCTACAACTGAAAAATCATCCATGAACACTTCAATATTTTCCTCCACCATACTAGAAAATATCGACATCATACAGCGCTGGAAAGTTGCTGGAGCATTGCACAGCCCAAATGGCATCCGTTTGAAAGAAAAAGTCCCATAAGGGCAAGTGAAGGTGGTCTTCTGTTGGTCTTCTGTAGCTATAGAAATTTGATTGTAGCCCGAATACCCATCGAGAAAACAATACCAACCCTTTCCTGTAAGTCTATCCAACATCTGGTCTATGGATGGCATAGGAAAGTGGTCATTTTCTGTCCACGCATTCAATTTTCGGTAATCCATACAAACTTTCCATCTAGTCACCGGCCTCATTGGAACAAGCTCATTTCTTTCATTTGGCACCACAATAATGCCATCTTTTTTAGGCACACACTGCACAGGACACACCCAACTACTATCTGCAATGGGATAAATAACTCCCGCATCCAGCCACTTGATGATCTCTTTTTTAACGACCTCTTGCATAGGTGGATTTAATCTTCTCTGGTGCTCGATACTGGGCTTATGATATGGCATGAGTTGGATTTTGTGAGAGCAAATACCGGGAGGAATCCCAATAATATCCGTAATAGTCCACCCAATAGCTCGCTTGAACCTTTTTAACACAGTCACCAAGCACTCTACTTGTCTCGCATTCAAATCTGCCGCAATGATGACCTGCAAAATATTCTCTCTGCCCAAGTATACATACCTCAGATGCGGTGGTAGAGCCTTAAGCTCCACTTTCGGTGCCTCCACAATAGATGGTCTTGCGGGTGGGGACTCGCGATTTTTCATGTCTAACTCATACTTTTTTGGTTTGGACTGATATTCACACCTATCGAGTGCGGCTACCAACTCCTCATACTCTTCAATACCATCACTATCAAAATTTATCATTACTGCTGCTAGTGTCTCAACACCTAATCACTCTTCAATTTGAACTTTTGTCCCACTATCCACTCTGTAAGTTATAGCAGATACTATTTGGAGTTCACCACTCTGCTTCATGGACCTAAAAATATTGAAAGTTACTTCTTCATTATTCAGTCTGAACTTCATCCGTCCCTTTTCCATATCAACCAACGCACGCCCTGTGGCAAGAAATGGTCTCCCAAGAATGATGGGAACCTTAAAATCAACCTCACAGTCAAGAATCACCAAATCTGCCGAAAAAATGAAAGATTCCACTTTTACTAGCACATTATGGAGTACACCAATGGGTCTTTTCACAGTCCGATTGGCCATCAGTAACTGCATTGTAGTGGGCTTTGGGTCCCCTAGACCCAACTTCTTGTAAATAGACAATGGCATGAGGTTGATGCTACCACCAAGATCATACAATGCCTTAGCAAAGTGTAACAGTCTGATAGTAGATGGAATCGTGAAGGCACCAGGGTCCTCCTTATTTTGCATAAGAGACCTTGTGGCAATAGTGCTACAATGCTGCAATCTATCATCATCTTCAAAACTCACAGACCTCTTCTTTGTTACCATATCTTTCATAAACTTTGCATACCCAAGCATTTGTTCCAAAGCTTCTATTAACGGAATGTTGATGGAAAGCTGCTTCAACATAGTAATAAACCTGCGATATTTACCATCTTTAGTCTTCTTCACTAATCTCTGTGGAAATGGTGGTGGAGGTCAAGGTATGGGGATCACTTTCTGAGATATCTCCACTTCTTTCTCTGTCGCATTCTCAGACTTTTCTCTAACCTCTTTCATATCATCTTCCTTTCTAATCTCAACTTCCACCACAGCTGGCATAGGTGGATCAATGGTTTGCTTACCCCCTCGAGTAGTAACTGCCATGCAATAGCTGTCATTCTTTGGATTCTGGATGGTGTTGCTAGGAAGAGTACCAGGTTGACGTGGGTTCACTGTAGTAGACAACTGGGTCATCTGCTGCTCTAGATTCTTTATTGACACTGCATGGGTATCAACTTTTTGACCAATACCAGACAAGTCATTTCTCATCTCCTTCACATTCTCATCAGCTGCATTAAACTTTCTCATCATCTTCTGCATCATATCTTCAATACGTGCCATACTTCCTCCAGCTTCCCTAGTACCAGATTCCCGATTTTGAGGGGGAACATAAGGTCCAACTCGTTCGTTTATGTTGCCATAGCTATTTCGGTTGTAGTTGTTGTCGCGATTGAAGTTCTCATCCCGGACATATTGACCCTCTCAATTGTAATTTCCATAGTTTCGACCTTGGTTTTCTTGACCTTGGCTCCAATTTTCCGTGTTGGATCCTTGGGCATTTGGTCGGAAACCCAACGTCTGATCATTCACAGCATAAGCATCCTCTTCATAGTAACACTCTTCCACTGGTGGTGGAGTTCTAGTAAAGTAGTTTACAACATTTACCTTTTCTGCACCTCTGCTCACATGCTTCAATACCAAACCCAACTCGGTCCTCATCTGAGCCATCTCTTCATGAATCTCATTCGCAGACTGATTATTTGTAGCATGAATGGCAAATGTGTTTCTCCCAGTATCCGACCTCCTAATGCTCCATGTTTTATTGTTGCGAGAGATCTTCTCCAGCTTTTCTGCGATATGTGCGTATGTGCACTCACCATATGAACCTCTAGCAATAGTATCCAGCACTGCTTTATTGTTATTATCCTGACCTCGATAGAAATATTCGTTAGGCGACTCATCATCAATATGGTGATCCGGAACACCTCTTATGAACGAAATGAATCTGTCCCATGAGCTACTTACAGACTCTCCAGGTAATGCCACAAAATTATTGACCCTATCTTTGTGATTTAGCTTCTTGGACACTGGGTAATACCTTGATAAGAACACATCCCTCAGTTGGTTCCATGTATAGATTGAGTTATAAGGCAACTCAGTGAACCATATAGCAGCATCGCCTATCAGTGATATAGGGAACACTCTCAATCCGATGACATCCATATCCAAGTCTGGCCGACCTACACTTATCTTGGCTATGTGAGCATGTGGGTCCTCCGATGGTAACCCTGAGAATAAGCCCCTTGCTGTAAGTATCTGCATCAAGCTACTGGTTACCACAAATGTGTTCCCCGGAGGCAGATGAGGTAAGACTAGAGGTTCATCAGAGTTAACAATATTTGCGTTGCCCCTGTAGTTGGCATGCAGTTGTGGGTCTGGTGGACCGTGCACCCTCACTGCATTTCCCAATTGATTTTCAGCTAGACCCCGGTTTTCCACACCAACTACTCTCGGCTGTTGTAACTCAACTGTATCATCAAGATTTACTCCGATAGGATTAACTGGAATTCCTTGATTGTTCATTCTTCGCAAAGTTCTGTTCAACTCTGGATCGTAAGGAGTAAGTGGTTCACCTTGGCTCCGTGTCCTTGGCATACACTAGAGTCAGAACCTGAGAGAGACAAGAACAAAAAGAAAAAGTAAAATTAGGAAATATTTGAATAAGTTCAATAATGTAGTGAAAATTAATCTAAAAGCCAAATTTCCCCGGCAGCGGCGCCAAAATTTGATGCGCTCAAATTACACCTCCCTAAAAAAGCATAAGCGATGGTTATAAAGTAAAGAACCCAACTTGTAGGTTGGGGTCGATCCCACGAGGAAACTGGTTTAGACTTAACTTTAACTTACACTTATATTTGTTTAGTCAAAGTACTTCTAGAAACAAGTAATAAAAAGGGGGGATTTGTGAAACAACTTGTAAGAATTCAGTAAGTAATCAGTAAATAAAAGTCAATTTTTGTTGTTATCAAGATGAGAAAATTAACTAGGGTATACGTGTTCACCACAAGCTCATAACTCAGTAATCCTAGTAATAGCAGTCCTTTCCTAGTGTATTACATGCAAAGTGATAAGTTAGGTATCTCTAAATTCTTGGTCCGGCTACGTGTGTATGAATTACTAACCCTTACCTTTACCTCATATTAGACATCGTAATCGATGTTTGGTTTAGTTACTACTTCGCACCAATCGACACTAGCCTATTAGATAGTATCACACTAAATCTATGTTGATAATTCTTTTCTTGTTGATTACCTCCTTGGTCCGGCAAGTAGCAACAAGGCGAGTTCTAACGCGTGCACTTGTTAAAATGGCTTTTGAACGAAAGAATTATCAATGCATGCAAAACACTATTCAAGAATTGCTTATTTACTATTCATACTTCGTTAATCGCTCATGGATCCCACAACCCTAGTTGTGGAGCTTAGTTACCCATAATCATATGAACACAATTCATTATTTTAGATAAAAGAATTATGAACTTAGTAGTTGAGAAAAGTAAACTCAGAATTTCAACTCGAATTTCAAACCGAATCTTCAAAATTAACTTTTGGAAATCAAGAATTGCTCCGGTAGTAAAAATTAATTCCCTAGTCACAAAGTAAAATAGAAGTAATAATATCCAACCCCTAAAATTGAGGTTTACATGCCCTATTTATAGAAAACAAGTCCTAAATTAAAAGAGAAACAAATTAAGGAAAGTGTGTTCAGGCACGCGTCTTCATTCCACGAGACTGACTCACGGACCGTCAATGGATCCACGGTCTGTAAGTCCCTTCCGTCAGCCAGGACTTAGAAAATATTTCAGCCTCCAAAAATCAGCTTTTCTGAAGCAAACGACGGACTTGCAGTACGGACCGTAGATCAATCTACGGTCCGTCAATCCCCTTTCGTAACTCTACACTTGGAATCTTTAAAAATCAAGTACTGGAACCCTCGCAGTATCAATCTACGGATCAGCAGGACGGTCCGTAGAATGGCCACCGTGGTTCCACACTCTGTCAGATTTCCCTGATTTGCCTTCCATGCCTTGCCTACTGATCTAAGACCATCACCTACGGAGCGTCACTGGACCTACGGTTCGTAGATCACCTCCGTAGGTGCCCTTTCTGCAGTTATTTTAGCTGTCCCTTTACTTCCGCGCTTGAACATCTTTCCTACAAAATATGATAAAAACACATAAAAACCAATCCAAAAAGGCCCTAGACACACACAACTTTTAAGTGAAATGTATTAAAAATACCGTAAACTCACGGTATATCACCTAGCTAACTCTAACAAGACTGAAAACTGAAATAAAAACTTAAAAGTAAAGAATGTCTATTGTTCTCGAAGTATGAGGACTCACCACTAAAGCTGCTGAATTCAGACCGGGAGTCGAACTAAGAGTGATCTGGATGTTGAATGCCTGAACCTACATCGTAAAACAATGTAGCACAAAAGTATGCGTTAGTACTTTGAATGTACTGAGCATGTTGGATATATATATATATAAGCTGAACAAATAAATAAATTGTTTTGAAGTATAATTAAACGAAACTGGATGCAATGACCAAGTAGTAATCACGAAAATAACATGCTACATTGTATACTGATGTAAATGCTAAAAATATGGTGAATGCAATAAGAGTCTGACTGTGGGAGGTCCAATTAACCAACATAACCATGTGAGCTAAATGTGGAGTTTTATGTATACGCCTCATCGAGAGGACCCAATATACCTTGCCAGAGATATAGAGGGATGATTGTGGCGTGATCACTAAAACTGATGCCCAACAGAGGGGACTTATAAACCTACGCGGGCACGTAGTTTTGGGACTTAAGGGTACTTGAACCCTTGTCCAACTCGATATTAAGTCTACTCCCAGCTGAATATGAAAAGCTAAAATGCACTGAAATAATGAGTAGCTCAAAGTACTAATATGCAAACTGAGAATGAAACATATATATACTGAAGATATGTCATTCGAATTTTGAAGAAAGATTTGGTATGATTTTCCTTGCAAGTATGATAAATATACACAAGCTAGGGTTCTGAGCTCTATGCATGTAACTATACTAATTCACCAAGAAACATTTTATTTAGATAATGGAAACTATAACAGCTAAAATCAAAACAAATCTTCAAAATCTAGAAACCCTAGGTTTGAAAAGTTTATGAGAAATCGAAGAACTAACTGAATTATAGGGACCTAATAAGTCAAAGAAACCCAATAGTGAAATCCAACATACCTGCTGATGAAAACTACGGAGACATCCTTTGGATTTCGGGGATGAACTTAAAGAAAACATCTGCTTGTTCTTGGTAGAAACTGTCGCCTCTTTCTAACATTTTCTTTCTAAGTTAGGTGATTTTAGGAAAATGAGGGTTCTAGGTTATTTCTAACTAGATTATTAGGCTTAGACTAAGTAAAAAGACGTAGTTTAGGCATAAAATGACGTAGTTTAAGTGCCCAACTCATAGGGAAAAAGACAAAAATGACCCTGACTTAAAAGTTGACAGTCTTCTTTCATGGGCCCATTCACGGACTGTGTGAAGCACCACGGGCCATATGGGAAACCGTGGTTCCTCACAGAAGTTGGGGTAGTACTGGGTCATTTTTCACGGGCCACTTAACGACCCGTGTGGGGTTCCACGGACCGTCTAGTGGTCTGTGGTTCCTCACAGGACCTTGGGTGGTTTTTGTTTGTTTTCAATGCCAACCTGAAGACACGTGTGGAGTTCCATGGCCCTTGTAGGGGTTCGTGGTCGTCCACCTTGTTGTTGGGTGTGAGTCACAATGAGGGTGACGGGTCGTGGTCCTACTCACGGTCTATATCCCCCTCTGTGGTCCACCATTTTCCTCTTGTTCAGTCTTAGTTACATTTCTAAGGTGTTATAGTTTATTTAAGTTTATTATGATTTTTGCATTACATTATGGTGCTAGACTTGTATTCTTTCTTTACTTCCACTTTTTATCATTATCTTTGGGTTTTAGGCTGTCTTGCCTTGGTGGGATAAAAAGAATGCCATGAAACACATTTTTTGGTGCGTGACAATGTTTCCAACTATGTATGTATGCATGTCGACTATGTCATAGTATCATTTTTGCAATTCATGGTAGGGAGACATATGAAATGACATCATGTAGGTAATCTCATGTAATGAACTTGTGATTTTCAACTTGCCTTGTTCATTATGCTATGTGATTGTTGATGAATGTTTGTGATTACTGGTTGGCTTGGGTACCACGCTGGTACACTAACAAGGAATGACTCGGGTACCACACTGGTAGACTAACTATGTATGCTCGGGTACCATGTCGGCACACTAACAACCAGGGTTTGGGTTCTGTGAGAGTTCCATGTAGGTGATTTTTAGTTCCTTCACAGGACCCGATTTTTGCATTGTGATCATGTGGGACATGTAGTTATGCATTATTTGACCAAAGTGTTGTTGTTTCATGACATGTGACTTAGAGTCTATGTGGTTGATAATGGTTGTTATGTTATACATTGTTCTGTTACTATATTGTAGTGACCATTTACATTCATATCTTGGTCTGGCCATATGATCCTACTAGTACTCTATGGTTTGTGTACTGGTACTGCATATGCTTTTTTTTTCATGTTGAGTACAAGACATCTTTCGTCGGTTATTTCGATACCTCTGTGGAGAGACTTCTAATTTCGAGTCAAAGGGTGAGCTCCATCTTTCAGGCTACCATGGATTCTCCTACATCTTCTTGTCCATTTATTCAGGCATAGACTTATAGGTTTTAGTTGATTTTCAGTTTCGGGGTTGCATCTCAAGTTTAACTATTTAGAGTTTTGGTATGATGACTTTGAGTTCATGGGGTAATTTCCGCGTCACAATTGTTTTAATTATCTAATTGAGTTTATGAGGATTCCATTCTCTAGTAACTTAATGGTTTTATTTATTTTTATGCTAAGACTTGGTTTTATTTGTATAGTGTTGGTTGGTTCGGGTTAGTCTTTGGTTCTCCCACCAGGTTGATTAGTGTTGGTGCCACTCACGACGGTCTTAGTCGTGACAATATCATCCTCGTTAGGATGATATGATTTCATTTCAAAATAATTAAGAAATTAAAATGATATATATCTAAAATTAAACAGCTACATTTAATATTTTGGTACTAAAATTTAATTTAGGTGTTATCATACATGAGATGAGTATAAGAAATTAATACGACATGGTATGCCAACTAAGAAATCTATTGAGAGAAATGATTTTTTTCTTTTTTGGACATAAAGTTACAATTGGATGACTTTATAGGAAAAACAATTAGAAATAGTTTTAGTGAAATATTTTCCATATTTGAATGACTATTTAGGAGATTATCTCAAACACACAAAAACCATTCAAAAAGAAGATTACATTAATTTGCCTTTAATTCTACCAACCAAAAAAGTGTTCAAAAGAAAAAAAAGAGAGTAAAGACACTAAGTATATATATAGCTAGTTTCTTTTTACTCTCACTTTGCCTTCTTTGCCTTTTGTGTTCATTCTACCAGAACAAGATTCTTAATCCAGTTAAACGGCTACAAAAATAGTTTGAGGTTTACACTTATGCCTTGTTAATTTCATTGATCTATCTGTATATATATATATCTCTTCTTATCAAATTATCCAGGATGTTTTTCTTTTTTTCATTTTCTTTGATGCTATTAATATTCTCTTACTATTTTATGGATGCAAGTTCTAGTACATCTAGGGAGAAAGAGAGGAGATCGATCATTTTGAGTTTGACCAAATTTAAAAAGAAATAATTATTGATATGGTGGGAATAAATTTAACTTGTTATATAGATCTAAAAGTAGCAGCCACTTTTAACAATTTTCTTTGACTGAGAAGTTTTTTAAATTAATTTTCTCCAAATTTCTTAATTTGTTTTAAAAGAAATTTAAATTTGAGATGAATTTTTTGATCACTAATCCAATGAATCTTGAGAGATGCAAGATCACAATAGATCTAAATTCGATTTTATTTGATGGATCTAAGCTTTTCATATTCTTTCCCTCTTTTTACCTAACCATATATTTTTATTTCAAGAATGTAAGTTCTAATAAAGGAGATTTATTATCTTAGGTTGGACCATTAAAATAGAAATAATTATTGTTATGGGTGAAAATTAATTTAAATTGTGATAGATCTAGAGGTTGTGGGCGCCTTTAAATTTTTTCTCAAAACCAGAGACTTTAAAAGTTGATGTTTTCCAAAATTTGTAACTTTTTTCGAAAGAAAGTTTGATTAAGACTATTTTTTTTTATCACACATCCAATGTACTTTATAAATTGTTTGAGATGCATGACCACAACAATAATTATTCTTGTTACGGAATGTATAAATTGATGGACAAACATCTTTTACTTTGACTTTTTTTGTGTAGGTATTCTAGCACTTTGATTAAGTTCTTAAGATATTACTTGACACATAAATATAATATACTAGCAAGCTAGAAGTTTTCATCTTTTTTAAAAACCTTTTCTATTACTTCACAAAATATTTCCATCTTACAAAAGATCTTTCTACGTGTTTTTTTATTTTCTACTAGAATATGGATAACCAGCACAAAGTTTGTGGTGATGAAGATGGAATGTTAATGGATGATTTAGAGGTAAGCTTTTGAAAAACATCTCTACTTATAAGGTGCTTAATATTTTTCCTTATAAGCCATATACAATATTTTTTGATAGATACTTGAACAACATTTTTTTTATGATAATTGTTTTATGAAAGAAACAGAATGTTCTTCTCTAGAGCTAAAACAATTTAATCATTTCACAACAACAACTTATAAATACTCATACAAATAAAAATGCGTTAAATATTTGATGTTAGATTTTGTTGTTGATTGTAGTGATTGATAGTGATGGTAGTTGATGATGGTAGTTGTGTTGATGGTAATAGTTGATAATTGTGAACAATGATGATGATGATTAATAAAGATAGAGTATGGTGTTAGTAGTGAATTGATTGAATTAATGAACTATAATATTTTCAGAAGCCTTTGAATAGACATGTTAATGATATGAGACTTTGTTATAGATCTAATCATTTTTATCTATCTAGAGCCAATAAATTGTTGCATCATAACAAGATTTACTTAATGATTAAGGTTCAAACCTAAAAACATAGAGATTTAATAGTTAATATATGAAGGATTAAAATTAAATCTTTATTAATGCAAACATATGAGACATAATTACTACTTAATACTTACTAGTAGATATCACCCATACACATATTTTTCTCTGTTGTGTATTATATCAAAAAATGATAAGTCCTCATAGAAAATCTTCTTCCTTGTAATATTTAATACCTCTATTTTCCATAGTCTCAACCTATGGCATAACCAAACTATCTCAAATGATCTTTTCATATTTTAACTTTTCTAAAAAAATGCATACATGTTTTTAGATAGAGAGGATAATTATATTAATAATAACTAGATAGAGTCATTTCACAAATCACTGCAATTAATAACATAGTAGTTTTCCAGTTTGAAAAATTTATCACTAGCACTAGTAAGATGGATATAAGTTTTCCATCATTTTCCTTCTTTATCTAGTCTTTTCTTTTCTTTTTTTTCCAATTTAAGGATGTAATTTGTAGTAAGTCTAGGTAAGAATAGAGGAGATCAATCCTCTTAGATTTGGCAAAACTATAGGAGAAATAATTGTTACTATGGTGAGGATTAATTTAATATGCGATAAAGTTTGCAGTAAGTTTTAACAATTTCATTAAAAATAGAAGAAGCTTTCAAAATTAATTTGACCCAAAAATATTTAACTTTTTTTTGAAAGAAAATTGAATTTAGGATAATTTTTTTTGTCACACATTCAATGATTTTAGTGAAACTTAAGAGATGCAAGACCACAACCATCATTGATCTTGTTACATAATGTATACTATTGATGAATACACCTTTTTTTTCTTAGGCTTTTTTGTTTTGGTATTGTATCATTTTGATTAAGTTCTTAAAATATTACATGAAACATAGTAAGTGAGTAGTTCACATCTTTTTTTAAAAACCTTCTACATCACTTCATACAAGTTTTTAATTTACAAAAGTTTTAACTAACTTTTACATATTTGTAACTTGGATATGGATAAGCAGTACAAAGTTGGTGATGAAGATGCAACATTGATGGAAGTTCCCATATCTTTACTTGAACCTCAAGAATCAAAAGCTGATGTTGTTGAGGTACGCTTTAGAAATCCAATTACAAGGTGTTAGTTTTCGTCCTTTTGAGATATGCATAAAAATCTTTTGATGGACTCTTGAACAATTTTTTAATGTTATTGTGTTATGAAAGAAAGAAAAATGTTCTTCTCTAGAGGTAAAATGTATGGATTGTATAGCAACATCAACATTTAAATGTTTCATTTAAATAAATATAAGTCTAAATTCTAATCCCCAATTTTATGGTTTTTTAGTGAAGTCCTTCATTAATGCAAAAAAATGATAGATCTTTCAAGATAACTTTTGTCCATATAATATTATTCACCATTATAAAATTAAGAAAAAATTATGCAAAATGACAAACATCTAAAGTATATTCTGTAATATAGTTATAGCTTCAACTATTTTTAATCCATGGTTACAGTTTCACGAAACTTTGCTATTCTGTTTCCCAATTATATAAATTCAGAATTTGTATATTTTGGTCTATGATTGTAAAAATTCAGAATTTGTATAATTTAGTTTTTGATTGTATAAATTGAGAATTTGTGTATGCTTACCCTAGCTATTTGTATACGGTTTAAAAAAAATTCATAATACATTATCATATTTGTATATTGGCAAGCGTAATATACAAACTGAATTCTGAAAAATTTCAAAATGTATAAATTTTAAATTTATATATACTTACTCTATTTGTATATTCGCAAGCGAAATATACAAACGGTCAAGCGAAATATAGAAAATGCAGTCTCCATAACAAACAAAACTATAGCTATGTAGCACAATTACTGAAATTATAGCTATAGAACCTTACTATGTCTATTATCTTTTCTATTTCTGAATTTTTCTCTAAAATTAATTGCTATACTTTATAAGGAGAATTTTATTTTTAGAGAGAAAATTTTCAAGCATCAACATAAATAAATAATTTTATTAATTTTCTTTTTTAATGTTAGTTGTCTAATGGAAGAAAGATAAGTATTTTCTTTCTAAAGATAAAACATCAGAATCGTCTAACAACAACAACATTTAACTCTTCATTAATCCCAAACAAGTTTAAATTGATTATATGGATTTTCATTTCTCCATTTAAGCTAAATTAATCATTTCATAGTCATACAAATAAAAATAAGAATAAAAAAATGTTTAATGCATATAAATAATAGTAATAATTATAGTAGTAGTATGGAAATTTCTCTAACAAGTCTAAGACCTCTTATTTGTTTTAAGATTATATACAAGATATCTAAATTTGAATGTATATTTGACTGATAAGATGTGCATTAACAATCTCTTAATAAACTACTTAATATTAAGATGATGTATTGAAATCTGAATACTAAATAATAGGGCTACTTATTATTGAACATATAATATGTAAAATATTTCGTTATTTAAAATTTAATAAATACAAAGTTTAGAAAAAATGGCTAAAATGACACTAATTTATGACCGAATTTGTAGTAACATACTCATACTTTATGGAGGACCTAGTACCCACTTGAATATTTTTTAAATGAATCCTTTTCACATATATGCCAAAACTCGATTGTGGAAGAATATAAAGATTCATGAGATTACATTCAAAAGTCAGTTCGTTTCTTTAAGGAAAAATTGAAGGCTAAATGAAGGGATCTCCATTTTTACTTTTTCTAGAAAGTGTAAATGAGTGATAATGACCAAACCCCTTTGTTTTTACCTTTTGATCAACATATGTGTACAAACGAAATAATTTTTTTCTTATATTTTATTTATCCCACTCGATAAATGTCAAATAAGTACTTTGAAAAAAAATATTATGGGGGTCATAGGACCGCCATAAATTCTGAGTGTGTTAGAGCAAATTCAGTCATAGTAAATGTGTATTTTCAGTCATTTTACCTTAAATGTAAGAAAACTAAAATTAATCTAATACTACATCAATAAAATATTTTTAAAAAGTTATATGAGGGTTGTGATGGCTAGCTACATTGGTGGTGTATGTCAATTGAGGATGATGTATTAACTAATGATGGTGTTGTGGATAGTAGCTATTGATAGTGATGGTGGTAGAAGTTTAATGTAGTAGCTTGTTGGTGAGTGATAATTGGATAATAGTGATAACTAATGATTATGGTGATAGATGATGGTGGTTGACAATATAGAATTATGACTGGTGATGATAATTTCCGGTAAGGTTCAATGATTTTTATTTTAATGATGGTCATTGTAAATAATAATTGTAAATAGTAGTTATTGGTGGTGTTAGCTGATTGTAATGATTTAGTATGGTGGTTTTTAAGAATGGGAGTTGTGGGTAGTTTATTGTGGCAGTTGATAGTAGTGATAACTAATGATTGTGGTGATAGATGGTGGTTTACAATATTTAGTTGTGACTTATGATGGTGATTGCTGATAAGGTTCAATGATTTTTGTTCTACTCATGGTTGGTATCAATAATAACTGTAAATAGTAGGTGTTGGTGGTGTTAGATGATTATAATGATTTGATATGGTGGTCATTAAGAATGGTAGTTGTGGGTAATTTATTGTGGTTGTTGATAATTGTGAAAAATGATGACGGTGAATAAATGAAATTGGTTAATTGTTATCTTTTAAGAAATCTTTGAATAGATATGTTAATTATAATAGACGATGTTATAAATCTTAGTCATTCCTACCCATCAAATGAGTGTATCGTTAAAAAATCTACTTGATGGTTAAGGTGTGACTGATTAGATTCCAACATAAAATGATACACACTAAATGATTGAGACTTGATTGATTAATATTAAATCTTAATGAATCGTATATCATATATAAGAGAGAACCCTAGTCCCGCCTACGTGGTTGTACCCAAGACAAACACATGGCACACTATGAAAGTCAAACTTATGTTTATTATAGGGGCGAATGTAAGGAAAGCAGAGGCACCCAAAGGCTTTTAGAAGAGTATAGTCAGGTGATCTGTGGAATGCAAGTTCAAATGGAGATTTGTTGTTGTTCTAGGGGGAAGGGAGACGATTATAAGATATACGGCTGCATCAAATGCGAATTGCTAGTAACGGGAAGGAGAAGAACTGTGAGCTAAGAGGCTTAAGCCCGTTTCAACTATATGATGATGTTTGCGTTCAACTTTGCCTTGTTGTTCATGTGTGTGAGGACAAGAAACTCGGTGAGAGATACCGAATTGAGAGAGGATGGGAGATAGAGCAAGAAATTCACCACCCCAATCTGATTGGATTGACTTAATCTTAGTGTTAAAGTGATTTTCCACAAGCAACTTGAATTGGAAGAAAATGGAAGCAACTTCTGATTTCAACTTCATTGGAAATCCCTAGATAAAGTTGGAAAACTTATCAACAAAGACAAGAAAATATTTTTGACCTTCAGAAGATAAATGAGGAGCAGGACCCCAAACATCGACAAATAAGAGTTGTAAAATAGATGAACTTTTATTAATTGAAATTGGAAGATGTAACTTTTGTGACTTGCCGAGTTGACAAGCACTACAAATATTATTAAACTTGAAACTAGAACAAGGTAAACTATGCTTTTGTAAGACTTGATGGAGCACTCATTTGTGGGGATGGCCTAGGTGAAGATGCCAACATGCAGATGATGTCCTGGATGAGAGGAAAGCTGATGGTGACTTGGAGGATGATTTCGAGTAGGATGGTTGGAGATTGAGTGAGAAGAGTCCATCATCACTCTAACTTGAAAGAAGAGGCGTCCTGGATGCTCGATCCTTAACAAGAAAATGAGAGGGATGAAATTCAAAACACACGTTATTATCTCGAGAAAATCTTTGAACAGAGAGTAGACGTTTTGTGATTGAAGGGACATGAAGAATATTATTAAGTGCAATTGATTTAAAAAGGATGAGAAAATAGGGAATTACCAGTGTGATGAATGGGAAGCCCTTGTCCATTTCCAATGTGAACTTGATCCATTCCTTTATAATCCTCAACATGATGCAAGTTAGAAAGATCGGGGGTGATGTGATGTGTTGCGCCGCTGTCCGAATACCAATTCTGATGAGTGATAGGCGGTGACTGTTGAGACAAATATGCTGAGGCGGCCGGGTTGATTGTGTGATTGTATCGCTGGAAACAATTTGGTGCGAAATGGTTCACACCATTACATATTTGACATAGTGAGCGAGAGTCAAGTGAGGGCCATGGATTTCCAGTAGATGAGCCTCCTCGATATTCCTGTCTTCCACCACGATTACCGCATCGGCCCCTATTGTTACGGCCGCGTCCTCTATTATTATTATGGTTTTATTGATACTCGTTTTGAGAGGACTGCTGGCTGAAATTTACAGAGGGATTTCCAGCCGAGTCTGGCATAGGCGAGGGTGACATTGAGAGTGACGATAAGGCCTGACCATGAATAAATTCATTGCTCAATAGAAGACTGCAATTCACCAAAAGTAATGGGTTCTTGACGAGCCAAAAGAGTGGTTATGATATCCTTTAATTCACACCGAAGACCTTTAAAAATATAAATATTCTGATCAGGGAGACAAATCGGATGGCGAACAACATCTCGTTTTAAGTTTTGAAGTTGCATATGAAGGTTCAGGATTCTGGTGTTTGATGGAGACAAGAAAGCAGCTGCAAGAGCATTCCAAACAACCTTTGATGTGGATAGTCCAATCATTATTGGAATCGTTTCTTCAGAGTGAGACGAGATGATGAGACTCATAATTAACAACACCTTGCTCGCCATCTTTTCCTGCAATATGAGGTGTTGGGCAGATGGTACTGCCATCAATATAGCCAAAAAGATCTTGTCCTCGAAGAAACGGAGAGATTTGTGTTTTCCAGAAAAAGTAGTAATACAAATTGTATCTAACTAGAAGACCTAACTACACTAAATAGCTATCCCTTGTCCCTAGGATTACTAGGTAGATTAGGAATTGTAGTCAAAGCAGGAGACGAGCTACATGTTCCAATAGGATGAAACTATTTATCACATAACCAATGAATTTAGTAATCTTAATAGATGCATGACCACAACCATCATTGATCTTCTTACAAAGTGCATAAGATTGATGAACATTCATCGTTTTATTTTATATTTTGGGTATTCTATCACTTAGATTATATTCTTAAAATGTTACTTGATACATACACACAAATTAGTAGCAAGTGAGCAATTTTTATTACTTTTAGAAAACCTTCTCCATTATTTTACACA